>JAAAKR030078174.1:2613-16874 GCA_010014985.3 Delias pasithoe
CCTTGAATTCGACACCTTAAGCGGTGTAAAAAGCCCACAACACAACTAAAGCGCGGATTGTGGTTGACCGTGGTCGGCAGTGATCTCTCACCATAGAGGAGACCCGCCTGCTTTGTTGTCCACTATACCATAAAAAAGTTGAATCGGACTAAACTCAAATCTTTCATAATTTGTTTTCTTACTTATAGTTTAATTAAGTAATAATTTTTTTTAAATTGTTTTTCCGTTTCTATGTGATAATTTACTGTCCTATAGAATAAAGAAATTTCACAAAAGCCAAAAAATAAAGAAATTTGACTTTGACATGAATTAACTTAAAAGAGATTTCTCTTGAATAGAGGTTCCGTAGCAAACATTAAAGTTTTAGTTCCAGCTCCAGCTCCAGCTCCTCCCACTACGGGAGACCTTTCCGGTGGAACTAACCCTGACGTAGTACACTTTATCCAGAAACAAGAAGAGTACATTGAACAACTGGAACGGGAGAGCCAGTATTGTAGAGTAAGTGGTTTATTAAAATTTTTAATAAATAATACGCAAAGCAACGTATATATGAAATACCAGCTGAGCCCGTGAAATTGTTTTGCAATTACATAATGATAGATATATACTCTCGAACTTTTTCAAAGGCATTTTCAAGATCTAGAACTCAATCATATACGAGTATCTCTCGTCGTTGGCAAGACACAACGTTCAACCGATTTCCTAACTGCAACAAAAAATTCTTTACATTTTTCGGGTTATAAACTTATAGCGTATGTTATTCATAAATAATGCAGCTTTCTATTGATGATAGAATTTTTAATATCGATTCAGTAAGTCCAGAGTCCAGTTCACTATCCCTTACGACAACACAAACACAAACCTTATCTCTTTATAATATTAATGGAGGTCTCTGAATCTCAGTTGATTCAGCACGAACTCGTATAAGTCATTCAGAATTAGTCTGAATATGACCAATAAAACATATATCCGGCATATTTTATATTATGAAATCCATATTTCAGGAAGAGCTAAATAATCTATTAGGGAAAGTAAAGGAAGTGATATCGGAGAATGAGCACTTACATGAGGCTCAGAAGAACAAGCTCATAACACGTATGTTTCACACCTACGCTGGATCAGAGACCGATGACCTTGACGACATAGGTGATAGCACTGGACTGGATAGTGATAATAAGGTAATACTGACCTGTTGGTTCAACGTATATGCATAGGAGAAAATTGTCACAACGTTATTAAAAAATTTAATATCAAACATTAAAATGGGACTCATATTAAACACATAACTTTTATTATGTATTTTATATATATTTTATAGGGCACACCATCTAAGGCTAGAAGACCAAAATCTCGCTCAACTAAACTTGAGGGGCCAAACATTGTGTTTGAGTCACGCATCGCCGAACTTGAAGCACAATTGACTCAAGCCAAGATCGACCTCAAGAAGGTTCAGGTGAAGTAAATTATTTTGAAATTTAGGCTTTGCAATTTTACATACATAGATTCCTCTGAACATTTTAATAAAATGAAAAGTTCAAAATAAACAATTCAATATGCAATATAATAAACAGGAAGAAAACAATGAGAATAAACGAAAGCTTGCATCCGGTCTGGTCGACTCTACTTGCTTGGATGGCTTCAAAAGACAAATTGATAATTTGCAAAGGTTAGTTCTATTGTCTACAGCATTATTCATTAAAGAACATTTTAAAATATTTATTATATAGCTAATAATACATTTTTAATAATTTAAGAGATAAATCATCACTGGAAGCTCAGATTTCGAAATTAAAACTTTCCTGGGAGCAGCGCGATGGCGAAAGCGAAGGCCGGTACAAGCGTGGTGACGCCGTTGAGAACAAATTGAGGGAAGAAAGGAATAATTTGGAAGGCGAAATACGTAGACTTAAAGTGGGTCACATCGTCAACACAATATAATTACATAAACATAACATTTTCGATCTCGGGCCGCCATGCTGAAGCATATGCTGACGCAATAATTGCGCCGGTTCGTCCGAATTGATACCACGGGCTCACAGAATACATAGCATGAAATGGTAGTTGTACCAGAACAGTGCTTCTACTGAGTTTCTCTGAGTGAGTGAGCATATCGGAAAGTCGGCAACAAAAACCAAGTGCGGATTGTGGCGTGGTTGTCCATGGGCGGCTTAAACTTATAGGAGACCCAACTGCTCACTTGTTCGCTACAACATTAATGAATAAAACATTGGAACCAAGTCCCTTATACAGTTTACTAAAAGTTATCTGTTTTGTTTTTGAAACAAAAAAAGCACGTCGCGCCGGCGAGACAGTGACAGAATATTTAAAAACTTTTAGATTTAAAAGGTAATGGTATAGCAGGCGGGAGGAGGCGGGTCTCCTCTGTGGTAAGAGATCATCGCTGCCCTTTGACAACAGCGCCACAATCCACGCTTTGCTTGTGTTACGGGTTTTTTCAAGAGACTCTATTATCCTCAATCACTCAGCGAAACACAGTACGAGTACCATTTCTCGCTAATTTGAAAGCAAACTCTTTCTTCCAGTCAAGTCAAATTTATTCATATACATTTTATAGACTCTATTTCCAGGATGACCTATCGAAAGAACGTAACAAAGTGCGCGAGTTGGCCGGCGAAACTGCCCGCCGGGCGATACAAGAGCGTAGTGCTGCGGAGCAACGCTACAACCAGCACTTTGACGAATTACAACACGATCTAGCCGCACAGTACGACAATGTAACTAAGCTTCAGGTATTTGGCCATGGCCGCGGCCGCTTGGCCATTCTATTTGTAAAAATTGGGTATTAATATTTACATTTATACTGTACTGTGTTTGTACTGAGAACTGTTTTTTGTTTATATAGTCAAAAAAGCTATTGTGTTTTTGCCAGCTTGACTTGGAACGTCAGCGCCGAGAAGAAAGCGAGCTAAAACGCGAGCTGTCAATGAAGAATGCTGCCTTGGAAGAGTTAAAGATGGAACTTAAAAATAAAACAGGTACCTACATATATATAAATTTTAAATCATCACCGAACCAAATGATTTCAAAATGTAGATATGCTTGTAAAGTTCACTACAGTAATTTGAATATCATATAATTTTTCATTCCTTTAGAATGTAGGGAATTTTTTCACCCGTGGGAGAGCCATGCTGAAGCATATCCCGACGCACTAATTGGGCCGGCTGATTGATACCAAGGGCTCACATAATACCAACATAAAACGGTACTTTTACTGTCTTCCACTGAGCGAGTGAGGATATCGGAGGCCTTTGAAATTATAACGTAAAAGCGGCATAAAAAACCGGAAACACAACCAAAGCGCGGATAAATGTCCATTGGCCGCGGTGATCTCTTACCATCGAGGACATCCGCCTGTTCCGTTGCCCACTATACCAAAACTAGGGTCATAGACATCCAAAGCATAATTCTAATCAAAAATATATATAAGAATAGAAGATGCATTTCGTAAGTGAATGTTATCTAATTTTAGCAACCCTCCAAGCTGACTTAACTCAGGCCCACGCTGAGAAGGCGTCTTTAGAGGAAGAGTTAGCGAGTGCTCGACTCGTTATAGAGCGTAACCAGAGGCAAGCCAAGCATGAATCTAATCGACTTAATTCCGAGGTAACGGGTTTTTTAAACCACTTCATAATAATTTAAATTGTCATACGAGTCACCTAAGCTAAGACAAATATAGCTAATTAGAGTATTTTCTTTTTAATAACTCAATTAAATATTAATAATTATTAAAGATATAAGTCTATTAGGTGCATTCGTATAAAACCGATTTAATATAACTTGGTAAATCAAATAGGCTACGTTTTATTGCGTATATTAACTTTGGAATACGAAAACATACAGTCAACGTAGCGTGATAGAAATATATATTTTTTAAATATTGAGGATTAAATCTATTTCGACGCTATATTTTTTTAGATACAATCTCTTCGTCAGCGTCTGGATCGCTCGGATGCTGATCTGGTACACTCGCGACGGGAGAACCTTCGCCTCTCGGAACAAATCTCAACTTTGGAGAAAGAGGTAAATATACAATGAAGCTTCGCGTACGACTAGCATCTGCGAAAATCGCTTCAATTTTTTATATTGATAAGAACTTTTCAAAGCATTCGGCGAAACCGTAAAAAATATTAAAAGTAATTTATTTATTTTTCTACAGATAAATATGAAATCTCTGACTCCAATAACACCCGAGAAGAAGAAGAAAGAAAGAGAGTTTTCATCAGCACTTGAGTCAATGGAAAATAAGCACGGTCAGTACATTTAATTCAACTAACAATGTATTGTCCTGTGTCCTTGTTTCATCTTGTAGGTAAACTATTGATGTTTTGAATAAATCAGTTGCTTTTGACTTCAAAACATTTATATTTTACCCTTTCATCTGGCTTGCATGAGTTTGAAACTTTAAATTTCAATAGTTTATTCATCAGATTGTTTGCCGAAATAATGAAACATATATAGATCCTCAATGTTATCTTATATTGGGAAAAGTTATACCTTACTTCCGATAAACAAATTTCTATATCTGATTAGATTAGGGCTTTCTGACGTTAAGATATAAAATTACGTTTTCAGTTAGAATAACATCTATAGGTAGTCAATTTGGTTCCACAGCTAAAACGGTGGCTGAGTTGGAGTCCATGATACAATCACAAAACAGTCTGATGGAGAAACTCACCAACGAATGTCGTTTGCTTACCGACAAGCTTGACGACGCAAGTCGTAGACATAAGTACGGAACATTTTAAAATTTATTTGCATGAGATCTCCTACTTGCTGCTACTGCACTTCTTGAATCCTTATGCTGTTCAAAAAATTACTTCTAGTAATCATTACCCATTAAAAATAATTAAGTTTAAAGTAACATATTTGCATGTTTATGTAAAATTGGGACTTCGTATTGATGTTTATTATAAACAAGTTTTCCTAACATCGTGCTGTGTTTTTATCGGTGACAGGCAGAGCGCAGAGACGCGGCCGTGTAGACGAACCAATCAGAACACAACGCGATCGATCAAGTTCAGGAGACCAGATAACTACGAACCGTCCCAAGCGCCGCGTAAAAGAGTCCGATTCGTCGAATAACTACCCAATTATTGTTGGCCCCTTGACGACAAATCAGGATCTCAAAAATGCTAACGGCGAAAAGGTTTATAATCTACCGCTAATGATTCAACAGCCCTTTTTACGAGAGAAAAAAGAGCCAATAAAAGTTGATATCAGCGTGAAACTCATACCGAAACCAAGGAAAAAGGAACGAAAGAAACGTGATTCAAATAATGACATTTGTGATAGTAAAGATGTTAAGAATAGCTTAAATATGGAAGTAGTAGGTAATAAAGAGCACATTTTAAAAGGAACTGTTGAAGTATGTAATGAGTCAAACAAAGAAGCAGTAAGCAGTTATAAAGAGAGTACTAATAAAGTATATGAGGAGGATTTTCAAAACGATCAGAACAATCCTCAAGAAAGCCGACAAATGAGAACCAACAAGGAAGAAGAAAATTCTAATACTGATTTGAATAACGATGAATTGCATATCGACGAACCTAAATATTTGGAAACACAAGAACAAGACAAAAAGAAATTTGCAACAACAAATAATGATGAATGCCGTGAAGATATAGAGAAATAGCTTGAAACACTTATATCTAAAATTTGTTTTAACTTTAGGGACTAAAATTTATTCTAATTGTAATTAATGATATCTTGATTTCCGGCTATTAATTTATAATTATTAAATTTAATGTTGTTCATATATTATAAAACTTGTTTATCTATTTGCTACGTTATAAATGTGTTTTAAAAATATACGATAGCAAGAAACGTTATCTAACATATTTTGTTAAATGTTGTATCTTGTTAATTTTTTGTTGCATGTTCACAAATTTTAAATTTCTATTAAAACGCATTTTTATCGCCGCTTAAAACATTTTAATGGGCAATGATTAAAGTTTAAGACATAATATACGTGACTTTCGCTTCAACGTTTATTTCAAATCATTTCAACACAATTCATCATCTTAGATCATTTCTTTCAGAGCCGAAAAGACACAGTTGCTTTTCAGAAATACGGAGCTTATGAGGAAACTTAGAAATTTGTGGTCCTCTCATAAAAAATATTGCACAACAATAGCACCGTTCAGAAGCTACACCCCTCTGAGTGGTTACCCAGCTAGCTCAGACTTAGATCGCACTTATTTAACATCTTCTCCGTTCACAAATAGATATAGATTTAGGAGAATAGAAGAGTCTAATCGTTCTGGTAGTGCTAGAGATTTCGATGACATAAGCAGGAACCTAAGCGACCTTTATATAGATAGATTTGATTCTGATGAGGATCCAGCTAAGGTAAGAGGTAAATCGATTTTTTTATTCGGTTGTGGCGTTTGTGTATATTGCTAGAGTACCTAGTTGAGCATGCCATGAGCTAGCAGTATGTTTCATTTAATAATAGTCTCGAATTATATATCATAACTGTTCTATCCAATTATGTAAATGTATATATATCATAGGATTTCTGTGACAAAATTTATGTTTTTTTTATGTAAAAATAATAAAATACCTGTAACGATTTAAATTACCGGGTACTGGGAGATGGTATGTACCCACCCAAACGTGCACGAGTGTGAAGTGTGTTGCGTGTTATCACGTTTTTTTGCATATCTAGGCAAGAGCTGGGCACTCTGCAGTGTCAAGTAGAGAGTCTGGGCCGCTCAATGCAAACCTCGTTGGCGCATCACCCTAGCAAACAAGGTATAAACATTCTTTTTATTTACCAAAAATATCTCAAATTTTGTTGCAATCTAACATCTTTGCGTGGTCTTTAAATATTGGTAAACTAGATGTTTTTTTCAATGCAAGAGATTACACACTCTAAGCAATAATAAAGTAAAGTAGAATTTGAACGTCTGTGATCGTTTAATTGGAGAGGTTAACCTTTCGTGTCTTTTTAAAAGGATCTTTCATAGACATTGAAACGTCTTCGATGTCTATGAAACTCATAGAATGGTTAAAATACAATCTTATTACTGTATGTTACAGCACATTCCCCGCACACAACCAAACCCAACAGAATACTACATAGCACAACCACAGCCAGATCAAACCATACCAGAGCTGAGCCCATTGGAGAGCCCTCATTTCGAGAAGATAATAGATCCAGTAATAGATGCGACTCAGAAGATGTGGATAAAAAAAATTTAGAAGCCCCACAATTCACAGAGAAGCCCCAAACCGAACCAGATCGTATATTAAGTAAACAAAATTCACGCGAATCAATTAATAGTAAACATTCATCAAATAAATCTTTACCCGTGGAAAAAGAAGATATTCAAAACGAAGAAAGTTATCATCAAACAGAACATTCTAATACAGATATTTCCGAAAGAACCAACTATCAACAAAATGATAATATCAACACAAATGTTGATGAAGACACAAACTATGTCCAATCGGAACAAATAAAAACAAATGTTGATGAAGAAATAACTAGACGTAATACAGAACCAGTTGAACAAGAAATAGAAAATAAACCAGAAACCTATGAACAGAATTACGCTCAAGATTATCAAAATTATGAGCAAGGCTATCAAAATCAGCCAAGTTCGGATTATCAAGAATATGACCAACAGTATACTGAACAACAATATGAGAAGAATTACGGACAATATCCAGAGCAATATAACGACCCCAATGTTCAATACGACAATCAATACAACTACGCTAATTACGAGCAGAATTATGATACGCAATATCACCAAGACGATACATTACAGTATGAAGAAAATGACCAACAAAACATCGAAAAAACCAGCCTGCCTAATGAAAATGTTAGTCAAAGTTAGCAATAAGTATTTTTTTCTGTTAAACACGTGCATTAAACACAAATATTTGATATGAATCGCGATTTGCCAATTTTGGAGGTTATGTGCTATTTTATGAAATTCACACCCAATTTCTATTCGATGGACGTAAATTCGATAAGCAACAACTACATACTTTGTACATTTTCCCTGTTAAAATTTATAAATTCAACTTTTGTGTTTTTTTTGTATAATAGAAACAATGCTTAATAATTGATATTGGGGAAAAAATAATCAGACGTCGTGATTCCACATCAGTTTTTCCATATTAGTATCTAAATAATTTTCATACTACTTCATTATCGGGAATGATGAGAAAATACTGAAATTTCATTAATTTGTCATGACATATATATCTATATTGATATTATACTTATATATTAATATTATTTATAAGCTGAAATAATTTTTTGTGCAATATTATAGTTTTTAAAATCTGATGTTAGTATCACTTATTATGTCTTATCTTAACTCTATATTTGGCCAAGGGAAATAGGCGTATTTCCAGTCAGAAAAATTAAAAAGACCCTATAACATTACAGCAGGTATCTTAAGAATATAATGCTTGTTTTTTGCAGAAAAAATTGTTTTTAATGACTAAGTTTTTATGCAGCTTCTTTAAAAATATCAAGTTGTGTAGTATGTTATTTTCTGTTCATATATATAACTACATATTTGCGATACTTTCATGTCATAGAACACAATTAGATACACTGTTACGAAATTGTTGAATTGAAAATAAATTTAAATCAATAATTTTCTTATTAACTCTTCGAAGAAGGCCCTGTTATTTATTATATTATTACAGTTTCAACTTATAAATGAAGCAACTGGCTCAATATCACCAAGGTGGAAAATTCTAAATCCTGTTTTATGGTGCTACGGAGTAGAAGCTATTATATTGGTAATTAATGTAAATCATTAACTTGGAAGAGCATTTAATTAAATACTTTTCTTGAAATTTAAATTTTTAAGTGTACTATCACTAAAATTTAACATTCGGAGAACGTTATTCGGAGGTTTATAATTTTAAAAAAATTAATTTTAATTTAATTATAAAATTATATATAATACATTATATATATATAGCCTTTACGATAGCAGAGATATGTTGCAAATAGTATGAAATTAAAAAAGTTGGAATTAAAACGTTTTTAAGGACAACGTCGCTGTAAATTAAAGCTATGACTATTTCAAGTTCATAAACTAAGTGAATATCGCTCACTTACATATAACAAATAAATGGTAGATATAGGGATGCCGCGTGTGTCTAATATTATCAGACCCTATTTCTAAATACCTTATCTTATAATAGCATTTCTTTGATATTGTGTTGTTCCCCGAAATGATGAGGGCGTTCATCAAATGACGACATGCAGACAATAAAGGTTAAATTCACAGTTAAATTGTATATTAAGCTAAATATAATAAGAAGTCATTGTTATTTATTTATTTTCTAAGATTTATTCTAAACAAAAACTTAATCTTAACTAAATTAAATCACCTTTTTAGTCTTAATTGATGACACACAGCCAATTAAAACTATTAACAATCGTGTAGTTCTTTAGTAAAATCTAATTTAAATTTTTAAACAAAAACATGTATAATCTTAAATAATATAACAATAAACGTTGCAAAAATAATCCTCGTTAGTTATCTCTATACTCCCGTGATAACCTGTTGTAATGATTGTAATTTGATCTCGAAATTTTCGTAAACCAATTTCTCCATCTCTTAATTTTGGAGCTACGACCGAAAACGGCTTTGCTCTTAACAATGTTGTATAAGACAAATTATTTCCAGTTTCGTTAGTGAATATTGACGTCAGTGCTTTAACTGAACACAAAAGGAGGCGGTTTTGTTTCTTAATCCCGTTTTTCTTTACAAAATCTCTCTTGGCTGGACATATCCTCCTGACATCATCTCTATGAAAGAGCTCTCTGACGTTTTCGCGAACCTTTTGATTCAAAAACAATAACTCCGATTTGACAATAGTACTGAATTTCGCTTTTGACAAAAAACTCTTAGCTATATGAAGCAATTTGTATTGCCCTACCACTAACACATTAACAATATAACACATATGTGTTAGCGGTTATTTTACTTGTCTTTTTAATCTTTTCCTTAAAGTGTCATATTTACGTTTAATATTATCTATGATTTAATATTCTCTTGTTGTTTTATTTTACGATATGTTTTGGCTCTATCTTTCCGCACAATTTGTCTTTCTACCGTTTTTCTCACTAAAACTGATGCAGCTAAATCATCATCGGAATCTGGCGATGTATTTGCCTGTTTGATGATGTATGATGTATTTGTGCCTTCTTTATTTCTCTGTATTGTTTGAAGCTTCTTTCCACATTTTTCTTTGCTTTCACTTTTCTCGTTCATTCATCTCAGCTATGCTCTTCACTTTCTTTTATTGTTTTTCTTCTAATAGTGGTTTCGGCCCTTAGTAATTTAATCACCTTCTCTTCCTTTGTCATCTCATCTAAAAAAAATTGTGGCATTAGCTATTTCTTTTTGGCGCAAGTAAGCTGTATTAAAGCAAATAAAGAAAAATCTTTATTTGCTTTTTCGAACGGTTTTATTTTTATCTGACTCCATATTACTGTAAAAATAAAATAAGTACACCTATTAATAACTATGTAAGCACGACACACACAAAATTGACAGTTAGTTATAGAAAGTGCCACTAAGTAATTAAATTATCATTTGGGGAAATATCACATCATTTAGAATAAATAAATCGGAGAACGTACCCCAAATGATATTTTCAAATAACCGCGCCTTTTTTAAACGGCGGCCATATTTGACAGCATTTTTCGCCTCCTTGATGTAAAAGTAAGCTATTATGGCAATATTTTGAGTGAAACACACCCTATTACAACTTATCGATATACGCTCTGTAAATAATGAATTGAAAGACACTTACCACATATTTTAATTTCAGTTGGCGATCTACTTTCTTCACAGCCACTTTGTTTACAACTCTCACTACAGCTGTTCCATACATTAAAGAGGGAAGCGTCCAAAATTTTTTTTGGCGCAATCAAAGCTGCGTTCACTAAAGCGATACTTATATTATCGGACATTATATTTTGCCTTACATTTTTAAAATTCGTTTTACTTCTTTAATAATGCTTGCAATAATTTTATATTAGATACAATCGAAGTCGAATGGGTATTAATAATTATGATTTTTAAGAATTACTACTTAGGACGTGTTCTCCAAATGATTTTTTGCACTCATTTGTAAATATAAAATGCAATAGATAAGACTTATTACTATGTGTTATGTGTGTTTACCCATTACGTTGAATAACAAAATTTAGGCATTAATTTGCTGCCAAAGTGAATTTACCAGCTTGGTGATCTTGAGAATTGATAAAACCCATAGAGGATATAAAAAGACTTGCTAGTAGCATCTGTTCATATACATATATTTATTTATTATATCATATTATATATAAATATATATATACCCCCTTTAAAAATGTGAATCATTTGAAAGGATAATAAGAAGGTACCAGATTGAATTCTTCTAAGCAGGGTACAATTTATTCTATTACAGTACAACACAATTATATTCATTTAAGCTTCAATTTTATCCTCACTAAATTGAGATGATATCCATGTTAAGGCCCACTTTAAATTAGTTAACATAAACTTTAGTGCCTTAGTCCAATGCTCTTCTGAATTAAACTGTATTTTAATTGAATAAGCATGAGGAGGTGATGCTGAGTCTTCAATTTTTCCTTTATCTATCCTATATGGCAAACAAAAGCCTGTGTTACCTTTTTCTACTTGTTCCTTAAACTGCTGAAGACAGTCTAAAAAGGCTACCATTGCTGCATCAAACTTAGTATCCCACAGGAGACGGAAACCTCCTGAACCATACAATGGCAGTATCTTCTGATCTTCCAACACTTCAATATATGAATGGTTTCCATAAGGAACTAATCTATAACGTTGAAAACAGAAGTTAATTTTCCTTGCTAACGATGACAACAGTAAAACTGTCTGCCCCCAAGCTGCATTGATTTCTGACCAATCAACTGGAGCTGTTGGTAGTCTACCAAGTCTAAAATTATTTATGATACCAAATTGTCCAGAGTCAGAAATATGAAAGGCTGCTTTAAATATGTTAGTTTTCTTCAGTTTTTCAAGTTGTGTTTGGGTGTATGCAAGCTGACATTCATAAAATTTCATTTGATCCTCTGTTGTCATTAAATCTTTACGATATCTAGTGTACTCTTTCCAATAGATATCTTGTTCTAATTCCAAGCGCTCCTTTTCCTTTTCTTGCACTTCTATTTCATCTTTCATAGCCTTTTCTTCTTTTTGTAAAGCTGATAATTCCTGTAATAGCCTCTCTTCTTCCTGTTTCCAATCTTGCAACTCCTTCTCGAGACCTTCTAGATTTAAATCTTCTTTGTCATCTTCTAACTTTTTTAAATAATCACTATAATCTTTCCATTCTGCCTCTGTTATTTTTAACTGATTGTCCATTAATTCTAAAAGTGTATCTGTACATTCATCACAGAGTGGGTGGTCTACATCGGAATTGTTAGACAAAAGATCAAAGAGTGTGGCTTTAACATGTAACTGATGACCTAATGATGTGGTTTCCCATCCATCAGAGATTACCATAAAACCATTAGCGCCATTCTCAGAGTCAATCATACGAAAAGGTGGAACATAGTGTTCTAAACTAGATGATTGTAAGTCAAGATCTACCTCGTTATTGCGTCGTATTTGTAGTGTTAGATCAGCAATTGTGTGCTCTCCTAGATTGTTTAAAGATTCATCTAACTTAAGGGGCTGTAAACAGCGCTGACACGAAAAACTAACATAGGACTTAGAATCACTCATATTATAATAAAAATAGTTCACTCGAATTAAAGTAATGTATAAAATACGACACTAAAGATTTAAGTAAGACGTCTTAATTCTTTGTGAAAATTATAAAATGAAAATATTATGGTGTTTAATTTCACAGATAGTCACAATCCTAAGCAAGATCTACAGAGTACAGACTACATAGACTTCAAGTATGTTTATAAAATGCTGTTTTTGGTTAAACTCTAATGTCACTATTTAATTCCTCAATGGTCACATACCATATACATGTATAGCCATGCCTAATTTAAAACAATATACATCAATAGGATTTCAATTATATTTTAACGTTCAAAATAATCCTAAAACTTTGTAAATTCAGTTTTTGGACTTATTGTTACGCACGACGTATACTTTTACTTATACGTTGTCTATTACATTACTCGTTGATGAGAACAATTTTCGATGGTTGAAAAACTTCATTAACCATTCAATCTTATTTTTTTGGCTTCTGTGACTAGCGATCATAATTTTGCCAGTGTCAGTATAATGATATTTACGTAAATAAAGACAGCGAATCGAGCAAGAATATAAAAAAATTCCATATCCATGCACCAACATTTTAACCAAAGACAAACATGTTGAGAGAACAGATTATAGTCATTCTTCTATGTCAAAATATGTTCCTTACAAGTGTTATAACAAACAGTCCGGGGTACTAGTTTTTAGAGTCATTCAGGGTTCATTTCGACATAGTAAAATGTTAGATATTTTGTAGAGAATTACGACTAGGTATATCACAATTAATCTCGTTTTACTGATTAATAAATATCACTCTTCTTAAATTGTGAAATGCAATTCAACAGTTTATGCTTCTCCAATGTAACACAAAATCTTTAAAATAAATACATAGTTTTAAGACAACAAAAATAAAATCACCTATCGCGATATCGTAATTGCTGTCTAAGGCATTTTTTGACGGCTTTAACCAAATAGAACTGAGGAAAATATATTTTTCGAAATATATGAATACACTAACTACATTATTATTGAAAGAAAATCGATTTTTGTAAAATTTTAATTTGTAGACTAGAGTACATGAAAAATAATAGCACCTATTTAAATCTATTAATACAAGTCTATACAAAATAACTGTTAATATAGTAAAATCGTTATATACAATGAATGGCTTATCTCTAAGAGAAGACATTTAAATGACAAAACAGCAATTCAAATGTGCAACTAAAACAATTAGATCTGTAAAGACATAGCTGCAGCATTATGTACTTAATTACAAGAAAAAATAAAGTCTGAATTTTTTTTATTTCTAATCTAATAGGCATTTCTTAAAATATAACAATTTTATAAGGAACGAAGGAGAATAATACATACATAATTATTCTAAAATTAAAACTATTTTTTGCTTAGTTAAATATCCCTTCTGCGAATTGATGCAGCAGAATTCAGCCTAAAAAAATTCTTATTTGGATAATTTGAATCTACTAATCCAAGACCTATAAATAAAACCTCTATTTT
>JAAAKR030078449.1:1513-12640 GCA_010014985.3 Delias pasithoe
AGTCAGCACTATCCTACTCGTTGGAGAGCCATGCCGATATGCTTCGTCATATGCAAACGCAGTAATTTTATCGTTTGAAGTAATACCATGAGCTCATAAAATACCAACGTGAAACAGCACTTGTTGCGGGTTTCACGAATGTGTATAGATATTAACGAAGCCAGCAAAATTACACTGATGTCCGATTGTGGCGTGGTTGTCCATTGGCGGAGGTGATCTCTTACCACAGGAAAACCTGGTTGCTGCATTGCCTGAAATACGATAAAAAACTACCATTCAATTTTATTAATATCATATAACATAAATTATTATTTATCTATATTTCATTGGAAGACGGTAGCGCGATAAGTTGTCTGTAATATTTGGCGAGATTGCTACCTGCAGCTAGGATATCCTCGCTCGAGCCGTGTCATTTGGAGAAAATCCTTTTCAGTTCGCCTCAGGCGGCTTTCCTTGTACGTAACGTTAAGGACTGTGCATGTTCGCCAATCATACGCAAAAATACTGTGTGTATAGAACCTTATTTTATCTAATATGCATCGATAACCATTAATGTATGCACAGCATTGTCCGACAAAATTCGAGTTTAATCTGTTCACATTTCTATACTAATATTATAAAGAAGATTGTTTCCTTTGAATAGCTCAAAAACTAAACGAGTTAAGATAACTTTTTCGCCTTTGGAAACCCACATTGTCTACTGTGAATATATATATATTATATTATTTTTTTAAATCAGAGATATTTACGAAATCGCTCACGTAAACAAAAATACCAACAAAAAATTGTTACATCACGTGTCCTACGAATGCTTTTATTAATAGAACAATATACGTACTACGGCTACCAAAAAATATACTAATCTAGAAAATTTCGCAATCTAATATGTGTAACTGTAACTCTCCGATCGATCTATGGAAACTATATCCAATAATTTAGTGTCAGCACCTTATTGTGCCATGAGACCATATTTATCTTGCCCTCTTGATTTTTTTTTACATATCTCACATCTTCGACGGTAGTTTCTGTTCGTAATTTTTCTGCTATATTTAATGAATCACTTCTGTTTTGCATTTGTTTTATACCTAAATGGCACATGCTATCGTGTACAACTTTAATAAGTTCTTTACGGTAATTTTCTGATAAAATATTTTTTTCACGTTTATTTACTTTTTGTTTGCCATATATTCATGTTTTCGGCTTTCATTGTAAAGGCCTGCACTTGATTTCACCGTACCATTATCTATTATAATAATCTCGCAACCTCATAACAATAATATTAATCGTTTGTTTATCATTGAATTATGTTGAGCGAGTCCAGGAGCTTCACTAAAATACAATTTGCTGAAGACGAGTTTATTAAAATAAAATTATAATAAAATTATAACTAACAAAGACTAGATGGCTGGATATTAGAAGCCTCACTGCGGAAAGGCTCGATGCCTTTTATACAGAAGCGTACCAGCTACGTTGCACTTCCACCAAACCATATTCTACTGCGTCGGTATTTCAATATAAATACAATAGTGAGCAGTCACGGCGAGTAGGTCATTTCGAGTCCGCGGCCTAATTATATCAAGAATGCCTATTAGCGATATCAAGGTTCCAGATATATATAACAAATGTGTTTGTGGACTTTTAGTAACAATCTTTCCATTTTTGTAGCATATTCCAATAACGATCCCTCTTGAAATCTGAATGTAAGCCGCAAACTTGATTTGAGACCAACATTTAGTTCCTTTAACTTAAACAAAAGTTATTTTCCCACGCTATCCATTCCGAATTCTCTGTCAATTTTAATAACCTACTGCTATACCAATCTAGATATTGGTTTTCTATGAGATATTTCAAAATTTCAATTTTTTTCATCATATAAAACCTCGAATCTTTGAAATGCACTTTTTAATTCCGCAATCCATAGGGCAGCGTTTGATGTTTTGTCTGAAACTTTTTCCAGCAAAAGCCTCTCTGCAGTTTTTCCAATATTTTTCTTTTTCACTGTATCGTTATCGGTAACCTGTGAAGTCTCTTTTGTAATTTCTTCAAATACATCAAATATTCAAATATATCAGATTATAAATTTTCACCTTCATGCAGATATATTTTTCTGATATTATTTAGTTGAATCCACACTGCATGGTATTGGTTTTCTCTTTTTTAGGGAATTTACTATCTTCGTAAAAAAATCTGAAGAAAGTATAGCCATAGTTTCTCCATTGTTCTTTATTTATAAGAAATGTGGTTTTATAATACAGTCGTGTGATGTAATTTGCGATAGTAAATTAATTCTTATTATGTGTTACTCTAAAATAGACATTTTTATTTTAATATGATTTTAATTTAATAAAAATAAAATAATATCAAACGTAAAACAGCTGAACTCACCTTAAATAGAAAAACTACATTTAAAGTATATTACTTAAATTAACAATCCTTATATTATTAATAATATATGATATTTATTTATAATTTTATCAATCTAAATTATAAAAAAAATCTGTGTTAGACATGACGTCTCTCAAATTCACTTTAATTACCAGCCAGCTATCTACTCGTAAATTACAGAAGTATATTTTCTTTACACATACTTACGTCATTATAAGTGTTCTTAAAAAAAAATTAAATTCTGTCTCAGTAAAATCTCTTTATTAATAGTATTACGAGTAGACAGTTCATATGCTTTGCTGAACATATAATGTCTCTACAAAAAATGTCTGACAATGTATATCTAACTGTTATAATTACGTAATAGTAAGTGTTCTTTTAAAAAAAATAAAATAAACTTACTATCATAGTAAAATCTCTATTTGTACCATGGTATTAGTAATTCTGGATAAAAAAGGTCAAACTGTCATAGTTACGTCACAATAAGTGTTCTTTTTATGGTTAAATTTATATGTCAAAACAGCTGGTATTCAATAAAATTGCGTTAAAATCGATCCATTCGTTCAGCGACGTGACAATGTAAGAGAACTATTAGATTATATTTTTAAATGTTCGTTAAAAATACATCTCCTTTTTTTGAAGTCAACAAATGGCTTCGCAGCGGCAGAAAAGACCCCCGTTCCAGTCAATTACTTTCCAAGTGTCTAAGGTATACCTGTTATAAATTCACGGCGTGACCAGCATCAACAAACCCGAATAAACTTTTGTCTTTCATCCTATTTACATAAGGAAAATTTAAAGACACGTAGCAAAAATATGACGAGGCTGTTAAATGTGGATCTCTTTCACGTGCCTGGCATATATGAGAAACGTTGCTGTAACTGAGATTGGTTTCGCACGATTCGGGTTTAAATCCATGGGAAATAATTCATTGGCCTAATATATGGCCGAATGGTTTTGTAAGATTCCGTGATGTCAGTCTCTGAAAGGCCCTGACAAAGGCCGAGCGAATGTCGTAACACCCTCCTAAGTAGTTATTTTTCAATGTAATTAAAGTACACATCTTATTGACGTTCAATTACAAATATAGTAACAATCACTTCGCAACACGGTGTTTATATGGTAGAGAAGATGTGACAAGAAAAACTGTCTTACCCGTGCTAGCACCATGCTGTTAAACTAATAAAGCAGGCTCGCACGAAGTGATACCACGGGCTCTCAAAATATCAGCTTCAAACAATACTGTGTTTGTTTTCAAAATAACAATATTACCAAAAAGTAATAGGATAATACTGTATCGTAAAAGGTTTGCTACCAATTAAATGTTGGCTGCTACTATAAATAACAAAGATATTTAAAAGGTCTTAGGAAATCATTAGCAAAGTACGTATAAATATTGATATGACTTAACAGCGGGACCATAAAAAATTTAAGCAATTTCATATTTTAATATAGAAGCTTACGGTTTCATATAAAAATAAACAATGTAATATATAAAACACGTTTTGTATGTTTTAATAGTGTCGTTGTTAAGTGGTCGTACAAGTATTTGACGAAGCGAGAGGAGAAAAGAAATGTATGTAATTATTAATTATTCTTCAACAAAACTATACGGTTATCATGAAAGTGGGACCACTAGATATTGATATCCCTTCGTTTGGTAGGCCATATGAACCGAGATATTAGGATAAAAAAAAAATTAATTAAATTTATTTCTAGACTATTTTTCATTTCAATCATTACATAATAATTAAGATAGAGATATAATTACAGTATCTAGTTTTTAAAACGATCTAGAAGTCACTTCTTAATAAATTCAACGAAAATAAAATCGCAACATTCACAAAATCCCAACTCAACAATTTCTACAAAATATCTGGTAAATAAAAAGTAGAAAAATATCGCAAACCTGTTTCCATGTGTATTCGTGAAAAGTTTTACAGTCCATTGCAGTTGATTGGTTTTCGGATGACAAGCTCACTACTAACACACCACTAGCAGGTATGAAAGGTTGTGACAGGTATATATGTTGCACTCACGCATAAGATACTAAAATAAATTGGAAAGAGATGAACAAATTGGCCAAAATCCACGCTCCGCTTGTGTTGCCAGAATGTTACGCCGCTCGAGCGATACACCTCCGATATCCTCACTCAAGCGAAAGACAGTACCAGTACAGTTTTACGCTGGTATTCTGTGAACTCGTGGTATCACTTCGGACGAGCCGTACCGATTAGTATGTCAGTATGTTTCAACATGGCTCGCCCACTCGCTCGGCCATTGTCAAGCCCTTCCAAATAGCGAATAATTTTTTTTTATTCAGATCGGGAATCGAATCAGATACCTCTCGATTCATTACAGGCTTATACGAGCACTCAGCTATGGCCTACGAGGCTGTTAAAGTTAAATTGGTCTTTTAAATCATTTATTTGTTTTTACCAAGTCCAATATTAATGCATACTTTTTCATACTACTCTAATGATTCGTAGACTTAAATTATTCTACTTATTGTGTGTACCTGAGACAATAAGCAACCGTAAAAGAGGTTGGGACTGCTACAAAATTAGGTAAGAGCGTATAAAAATAAAATTATGAGTATAACAGTTATATATGTATATATATATATATTACTCGTTATTACCTACTTCACCCTGATATTTGTTGTATTTTTAAATAGGCTCTATTGAACCTTTTTATATAAAAATATCACCACAAAAAAGGTAGCATACACACTTTTTAACAAGGAATGAAAGCTATCGCGAAGTTTCCTTGCACCCAAATTGAGCCTCGGAGGCTTTCCAATTCAACTTTTGGTAGAACAATTCGTGCCAGAATCAGACTAAAGATAATATTCAGGTTAGTAATTATATTAACAAAAGAAATTATAAAAGCTACATTGAATGCTTCTTTTTAAAAAAATTTTTTTTACAATTTCTCATACATTTATTAAACAATTAAGTTGATATGTTAGGAATAGGGTTAGTTATTAGGCGTACTACTTTGTTTTTGCCGTTTTTATTTCCAAAATTTGAAGCCTTTTTGTAAAATATGATAATATGTTATTATCTGTTATTAGAAGTATTAAATCAATGGTCATGCAGGCCATGTACATGTATATAGTTCTGTATGCAATGTTCTTCAGCTTTAAACGAAAGTTGTTTCACATAAAATAATGTTTAAGGTTCACATTACGCCACTTTCAAGCTAACGAGCTAATGTTATTGCAAAAGGAGACATCGCTTAGAACAAATATAATATGTGAGGGTATCTTTAGTGTTAATAAATTTCATCCTACAGAAGGAAGGTTGGTGCGTTTGCTGGCTTCGATACTGCTTTTTCGTGGCACATTTTTTTAAAATAAGTTTGCTTTAAAAAATCGGCGTTAGCAAATAGATCGAATATAGAATTTATTTACCATAGTTTATATTCGTGGCACAACTTTTTTTAAATGACTTTGCTTTAAAAAAAGCGTTGTTAGGAAATAGATCGAATATAGAATTTATTTACCAAAGTTTAGCTACAGTTGATTGAACATATAATTGTTAAGTAAATTTAAAGAATAACGCTATATAAAATATTGTATTCCACAAACGGGTGTGTTTTAACATGTTTCGTACCGTGCACCACCGTTTTGTATAATCAGCTGTCTGCAGAGGTATTTCTACACCAATACACACGGCTTGGGTGCCTTCAAAAAGAGCCTGATTATCCCTAGAAGGCCAGCAATGTATCCCCGGTAGTGTTTATCATATGTGAACCTTCTATTGGTTTGCCTTCGTCTTCATAATACTTAAGCGGTAGTAAGATAAGAATGTAGCCCAAAGGCAATCACACTGCATTCATGCTTTGGAGTTTCCGCCACTTAGGCGACAACCTTTAGGTACATGGTAACCTTCCTTCCATACTTAGTCAATCAGGGAAACAATTAACATGTGGAACATAAACTTCACTGCGGCGCTCCTGTGGGAGGGGTAAACCAAAATATTTTCATCATTACGAATACAGCAATGTACTGCGAAACACTGCAAACCAGTAGGAGGATAAACGGGGATGTAGCAATGGCTACGTCAGCCCTTGTTGGGTCGCGGTTACGTTGCCGGCCTTTCCATGATAGATACATTCTTTTCCTGTGCTCCAAGACCTGAACGTAACCTGTTATTACACTACCGAAATACTAATTACTTGAAACTATGGTAGAATCATAATTTATTCAAATGTATGAATGGCTAACTAAAACTTTGTCCGGCTAATTAGATTTGTTTACCCAATTGGGTCATTATCGAGGTCTCGAGTCTATGGTAAGTTCAAAGGCATAAAATGAACATTTGACTTTGTTTATGCCATAATGTAGACTCCAAAACATCTTAGGCTCAGAATTTACGATATCAAGTGATGAAATCGAAATGAAAGCCATACTAACACAGATGAGGGCCAAACAAGTTTAACGGTTCACGCGAATCAATTTGACCCACTTTACACAGCATTTACAAGATCAAATATCAACGAACAACGGTGGAGATAAAAGATACAATGAACACACGGACATTTCTAAACATCTTATTGGTAAATGTAGAAATAGAATTATCTGTATGGTAATAATGAAATGTATTAAGCGTAATTTTTAATCGTCTACGAAAGTTATAAAAAGCTCACGGGCTTGTTAAGCATGCTGAAACTGGTGAAATTCTGTGGATTCCACACGTTTGTCGTAGAAGCCATATAAATCTTGCTAGAGAGAAATCGATGTTGTAATAGTTATCGCTGTATGTGGAACTGGTTTATTGGATTCAATATGTGAAAATCACAAGGGAAAATTTATAAATTGACTCGCCCTTAATAAACGCTCAGCGATATTAATTTTAAAACTTTGTCAAGCCACTTTCGAGAGACGATTTCGAACTAGAATTTACGTAAAGCGTGATTTTCGGAACTAAATAACTTTGAAAGTAATTTTATAATACCTGTTGTTGGTATTATAAAATTACTTTCCGGTGAACATTTATGATTAACATTTATTACGATGTATAATTTTTTTTACAGATATTTATGAATCGAAATATTGTTTCGGCAGGATAAAAGATTAATTTTATTACTGGAAAAGGTGGCAAATGAGCAGGAGGCTCACCTGGTATAAACGATCTTCTGCCTATGGACACCCCCAGGCCTAGCAAGGGCGCGTATGCTATGTTTTGTAGGCTCCCAAGTCGTATTGGTTTGGAAATAGCAACAGTGTATCACGCACAACAAAGCCGTACAACAAAGTAGCTCTTAAATCGTATTGGAAATTTGCAGCCACATTTTGTAACCTAAAAACATATAGAGCACTCTCAAGTGTGGCCCAGTTAACTGGAATACAACTTACTTGAGGGGCTTTTACAAAAGTATTAATGCACTGTGGTTAAGCTATTTCATCGGTCTACAGAGTACATTTGTAGGTTGCACTTAATGCGATCAGGAACTAAAGTGTCTAATGGTCTATTATATTGAGATATTACTTTACGCACGATACACAATTTACTTATTCCTACGACTTAGGAGTTTAAGAATAAAATTATATATAAAAGTCAGACGAGGTCGTGTCCGGTACGGTACCAACCGGGACTAACTCTAAAAACGATACATTAAAAAGATACATATATATATAAATACTGCATGATTAGTTTACCATGCATACTTCAGGAATGAGGACATTGGAAGCTTAATATTGAACCGCTCGGGTGTCGTAAATGGCTGGCAACACAACCAATGCGTGGAGTGTGGCGTGTTTGTCCATGGACGACGCTGTTCTTTTTCCATATAGGAGACCCAGTTACTCCGTTGTCCGCTATTCCATTAAAATACATCTAATGTCTTCACTTATATCTAGTAGATATTGAAACAGCCTTAAAATCGCATTCTTTTAACAAAAAGAGCAGGTTATCTTCTTCAAATACTACTAAAGATCTTGCTTATTTGCATTTTACTTCTTTTAAGTCGGAGGAAAAACGATCGGAATCGAACTTAGCCGAATTTGCAATGGAAATATATTTTTATTTCCCCTTTGAGAACTCAGGACATAAAGAGATGGATTGTCAATTGCTTAAATATATTAAATGCTGCTTCGCTCCCTCGCTTCCGTTGTCTTGGTTTTTCCATATTCCAAATTAAATTAGTTTCGTTGCCGAATACCATATTATACACACGAGTTGCTCAGTCATTTGTATTTAATTTTTTTATTGTTACGCAGAAAATCAGGCATTTCTCTCCTTTATACTAAAATCACAGTCATCCATGGACATCCACAGTGCTACAATCGGCGCTATGGTTGATTCGCCCGCTTTCAACGACGCTTGATCTGTGATCGGCATCACAGAAGTTTCACAGGCCGCACACCCTCTTCCTTAGCTTGAAGAGTCGTCAAGGGCGAACAAGCCAACGGAACGAACACCTCGGGTCCTGTGACCAAAACTCGCAACACTATTTTATGTAAATATTTAAAATTAACATTGTTCAATAAACTCATGCTTAACAGTACTCAAACATTTTATATTGTTGAAAGACATTTAGTATTTAAATAGTCAAATATTACAAAAGATAAATCTACAGACGTTATGGAGAACGACTAATTGTTAGAATATCTGTAGTTTCCGGAACTCCAATGCAAACTCGTACCACAGAAATTCGAATGGAAGCATAAATTCAACAAGCCATCCTGTCAATCACGTGGTAATTAAAAAAGTAATAAAATGTTCCTAAAATGTTCAACATCAAGCCTTGTACTAATTTCTGGCTCTTTCTATTTAATATCGACCAAGACATTTCCCCTTCACATTTCTATACATACAGCTAGGAAATATATAAAAAATAGCTAGAGGTATCTATGGGCGAAGAACGGCTTATCTTAGGTGAGATTTCTGCTCGTTTACCATTATTTCTATAAAAAAAACTCTGTGGAATCAGCAGTCTATACCGGTATTTCCGAATTAATACAAGGTGAAAAAGAAAGAGCGTATTTACTCTTAAAGGTCGGCATCACACTTGCGGTTCTGTTGGAGCTATAGTGCATGGAGGATGAAATATTTGTTTTAGATCAACTCCCAGATCGTTGGCCTTCCGATTTTTATATAAAAAAAAATCAAGTCAACATCATAGGCACAAATACTTTTCGTTGAGTAATTTCAGCAGAGCTTTAAAAGAGCTACCTATATATTAAGTCGGAAGATGTACCTGCAATTTTTCTGGGCTTATTGTCTTTCGATGAACTTCTTAATCATTTGCCATATATTTTTTTTATGAAAAACAAATCAATTCCACAAATATACATTACTAATATAATTTCATAATGACACTGCAACACTTATAAACAGCGTGAATAAAACGAATCCTTGATTAATTAATATTAAAACTCTTTAATACAATTTCTACTACTAATTCATATTCTGTTTCAACAGCTACTTTCAATTTATACTGCTATTTTCTTAACAAATTGTAATTATTCTTGTCTAGCCGATCAAAAAGTCTCTTCACTGGCTTGAAACCCAGGTCAGGAAATACCAATAGAACAGAAAGCTTTATAGTATTCATTCCTGATGAAGCTTTTTCACACTTAATTGCGGGCTTGTTCAATGTTTTCAAAGGCGCAGTGGATTAAATGTCGAATTCAGAAACAAATTCTAGTGCACTGGCTGAAAATGAAATTAATTGTATATTCACAGTGAGTCAGGCTTATTGAATTCGCCTAGCTGAGCAACAAGTCTATTGAATGCCTTGTCTAGCAACCTGTTGGCTTGTTGTGGATAATAATGCAAGATAGAACTTGTGTTACCCTATTTTTATCATATACCACCAGCAGACAACGGAAGGACCCTGGCAAGAAACGGCCGCCCACAGACAACTGGCTTTGTGCTTTGAGTGTTCCAATCGGCAAGCTAAACGTAGTAGGTCACTCACTCAGCGAAACTCTGTACACTTGCTGATATTCAGTAAGCTTGCTGATTGGTTTCATGAGCTAACCCCATTAATGCTGTTTTAAGATAACAGTATTTGGTGGCCGAAAACCAACTAGCCGCTGGCTATTGCTTTTTAAACTTAAATTTATAATTTTTGTGTATAGTAATTCTTTTTTTTGTTTTTATTGTTTATTTATATTGTACTATACTTTTAAATAAGTGATAACATACTTTTAATAACGTATTTCATGTTTCAGGGATAATTAATCTTAATAAAATCATAGAAAAATGTAATTTTTATCTACTTAAAAAAATATTAATTATAAATATTGATTACTTGTGGATCTGGTAGACGTCGTCGTGACCGGTATATAACAAACCGGAACCAATTATCAAACTCGCTATAATCCATAGGCTAGGTCAGTTTAAAAGTGGATACGCTAAAAACATTACTCTCCATTTTTGTATTCGGAAAAAGGTACCTTCACAATTTTCAGCCAAATCAGTTCAGGCGTTCTAAAGTTATAACTAGTATAACTGACACCTTTTTTATTTATTTAGATTTTTTAGAGGATATAATATTTTATGATTTATTTTTTACTGTTATTTTGTTTTTTGCTTTATGGACTATTAGGTCTCATTAAGAAAGATTAAATAAATAAGTAAATTTGATTGAATATTAGACAACTCCAGTTCAAATTTGATGAATTTCTTGTTTCTTGTGATTTGGACGCCTTTTTTAACTGTCTATCAACTGAGCTATGTTCATGATTGATAGATACTATATGTGTATATATATATGAATATATTTGGT
>JAAAKR030078556.1:1367-16861 GCA_010014985.3 Delias pasithoe
ACATTTAATGGAAATCATTGGTTTAAGGATTTCTACCGACATTATACAAGTTTGTGTGTGTATAAATTTCGCTAGACAGTCAAAACATTGATTAATAAATAATTACCTTTATCATAAACGACATCTTTAGCTTCATATCTAGATAATTCGTATATTATTGTTAATTTAAGTTGCAACTTCCAAAATATGCCAAAATTTTACTTCTATTTCTAAGGAATAAGTAGTTTATGTTGTGTATTGTGCCAAACTAGACTTAGAAACTTAAGTAAATAAATGTTTAACCAATTTATATGTATATTTTTATATCCAGTGCCAAGTTCCAAGTTAGATATTTCAGCCCGTAAAAATAGTCTCCAACGTTTATGGAATCCAATTAGGATATCGGCGAGGCAGTGACCTATAAGTACTCTCATAATTAAGTAATTTGTCCCACGACTACAATATAAAACCAACTCAGAACATTTCAAGTCACATATTTTGTAAACATGCACTTGAAAATTATTATCTTATTATGGTGGTTTGTAGCGAGTTGTTATGGTTATTTTTATACACCATCCTTAGAAACTGGTATAAGTGCTGTTCGAAAAGCACCTAGATGTAAGTATACAGTCATATTATGGTCTCGTTAATATATAAATTTTCGTACGCCGATCATCTGTTCCTTTAATTTAGGGAGCTAATAATAAACGAAAAATGTTAATTTATACACAAACTATTATTAATCTGAGTGTATCTATTGCATAACATATAGGAGATAGAAAATAGAAGTTAATTAGGGAAACATATTTAAAATTGTTTCTGTAATCTAATACTATTTAAGGGAATATGCCGTGGCTGGGCGTCGGTCTTTGGTGCAACGGCTGTCCACCTCGAGGCTGTGAGGATGATGAAGCGGTTATTCATGGTTTTTGCTGCGGATGTAATCACGTATTGGGTAATGTATATTTTAATTGGCATTTAATGAAATTAAAATGTTTGTCAATTTTTCTGTACCCGTTGATCACGAATGCCATTTCTATGTGAAAAGCAGCGAAGGGCAAGTTACGCGTGAGAAGAGAGTAATAATCTCTTATATTATAGAGAGGTAAAGTTTGTAACATTGTATAGTGGAACTCCTGAACCGAACTAGAAAATTCTTTTACCAATAGAAAGCAACATTGTTGGTGAATAAAATACGCTATATATTAATTAACCTGAAAAATGAGCCTTATTCATGGTAGTCTAATTTGGATAATAAGTCGAAGAAAAACGGTTTGAAGCATGTTTCTTACGAACGCTTGAAGGCGCCTATAAAGAACTGGGACGGCATTTATCTAACTTTCATAATTTATATAGCAAAATGTGTGTCGGGTCAGTACGTTATTTAAAAAATGAGATTAATTTCCTTTTTTATGGTATAGCGGACAACGGAGCAGGTACGTCTCTTATATGGTAAGAAAACACCTCCCATGGACGACCGCGCCACAAACACGCAAGAGTTGTGTTAACGGCTTTTTACGGAGCTTAAGCGGCATTTTAAAGGGCCTCCTATATCCTCACTCAGCGAAACACAGTAGAAGTATCGTTTCAAATACAACTACAATTTCATGTGGAGTATTGTTTCTTTGCATATTAATAACTTATTTGAAATAGGAATTGAAAACCTATTTTTTTTTTACAGATAATTTACCTGTACTCTGTCCAGAATTCTTAGAGTGCCCTCTGAACCTGCATGGTCTTTGCCACGATTATGAATATATGATGCGATGTTGTTGTTAATACCATATTATTTTGTAGATAAATATTATCTGGATAAATAGTTAGGTGTGCACAACACAATGTAGTTTTTTGTGTAGTTAAATTGAAGAAATCCTTTTTTGTAGTTTGATAAAAATAATAAATGTACCTTAGTAAAGGAATGTAAATAAAACATTGTTAATAGCATACTGTTTTAATTTCTAAAAACCCACAATACGGAATTACAAGGAGTTAGTGGATCAATTGAAGTAAACTTAATTGTTCACATAATATTACAAAAATAATTAAGTTTTATATGAATAAAATAATAATTTATTCACATACAATCTTTCAAATACCACATGTATTACAGTGAATAAAATTACAATAATACTTGATAACTGAACTTTAAACAGGGACATGACATTTGAAAAATAGCACAACTATCACTGCATGCAGTGATTATGAAATCTGAGTGTCTTTTAATACTATGTTCCCACTGAATCAATATTGATGACTAAAGATTATAACTATACCTCCGTCTAACGCTAAGGCCAATTCGCTATATCTACAATTTCGTGTTAAGGATTGGTGAATATATGAGCCGATAGTAATTAATATTAATTTCACTAATTATTTATTCACAGGTTTGATAGTATTGTTGAAATAAGCAGATCACGTCCTAACACAAATCGTGGTACAGCTCTTACGGAGCAATATAAAGATAATATGGAATAACACCCAGTGCATAATTAGTACCTTGAGTGAAGAAGCTGGGCTAATAATTAACCTACAACAAACATATGGTCGAGTGAACCATTAGATCTTAATTATTTTCACCATTATCCTAAATACAAAAACACTTAATTTCTCGCGTCGCATGGATGGTCTGCTCGAAGCATTTAAAATTATAGCTACAATATTCATTATATATAAATATGTATAAACATACACCCATACATTTCACCGTTCCGTTGAACTAACAATATATCGGACGTAGCAACTTAAGAGAAGTTAGCTTAACTATTCTTAGATTTGTTTATATATATTAATTAATGCGATGAAACGTTTTGTTGTAGTTGCGTTTGACAGTGTGGTAAGGCGAGCCGCGGTTGTGAGGCTCCCATCACGCCAGCCTACAATGAAACAATTTCACGATATAAATATAAAAAATAAAAGGTCTGGCAGTGGCAAGCAATTAGGATAAGTGGTTCAGAGTTGGCGATTTGGCTGTAATAAAATATAAATCATAACTTACCAAGTGTGAGTAATATTCAGCAGCAAGACGACTTGCCGGTATCAATTGGCCGTCCTTGGTCGATCTTGACAGAGGCTCCAGCGGGTGCAGAGCCAGCTGAAGGCGGGCCCACGCGCGCCTTTATCTCTGCTGCCATCGTCATGAAGGCCTGCTCCACGTTCGTCGAGTTTTTTGCACTGGTCTCCAAAAACGGAATACCCAACTGTTCTGCATATTGCTGAAATAGGCATATGCAACTTGTATTAAACAATTATTGCCATATCAAAAATATATTTTTTTTGAAATTATAATTCATTTGTTATTGTTAGAAACTGATAATGGAACATGTCCTAGAACAGCATTTCTTATACTATTTTTTTCTTTTTATTTTTATATATCTTCCTGACAGATTTACTCTTTTTGTCTGGATACAATAAATATGACAAAAAGGAACATGCATAAGCCTAATAATGATTTTAATAAGTTTTGAGTGATTTTAAGAATATAAGTGAGTAATAACTTACATTGGCTGTAGTATAATCAACAGCTTTTTTTGTGGTAAGATCACACTTGTTGCCAACTAGCAGCTTGTTGACATTATCACATGCATAACGGTCAATCTCTTCCAACCATTGTTTTACGTTGCTAAACGAGTCCTTAAATGATATAAATAACCATAAGTGATCAAATTCATGGTTTTTTTAAATAATTTAAAAGGCTACTAATAAAATTCTCATATTATTCTGATGGTGACTGTGATTTTAAAGGTCTATTACATTAACCAAAAATTGTAATTGAACAATACTCACATGAAATCTTGTAGAGAAATCAAGAATGAGAAATGCAATGAAATGATGTATATTAATAGTTTTAAACCCCATATATTGTTGTTCTACAAACCTCAATATCTAGATATTTTTAAAATTAAGCTATTAAGATTATAAAAATTAATACAAGCTTGATCAATTTAACAAAAATAACATGTTTTATGAAAAAAGTAGTTAAAATAATTAAACAAGTAACTTGAACAATGTTTACAATGAAGGCTAAATTAAAATCTAATATTATTACAGGTTTGATGATTTGAATTAAAATTAAGGTAATTTATCATTAATTAATATGAAATTCAGAGTTCAATATGGAATAACAAATCTTATATTCCCATGAACTTGTGGTTAATTAGAGCCACTTTATAAGGATTTTCTTCAAATTAAAACTACAATAGTGTATCCTTAAAATTACAATGTTTGTAATGAGGCAAATTAGGGAAATTTCTGGATACAACAAATTTATGTGTTTTTGTTTTAGATATTAAATTAGAATCAGTGTTTACCTGGTCTGTACAATCATAAACAATGATGATTCCATGAGCACCTCTGTAGTATGATGATGTAATTGTTCTAAACCTCTCTTGCCCAGCTGTATCCCATATTTGTAATTTTATTGTCTTTCCATCTAATTCTACAGTTCTTATCTTAAAGTCCACACCGATAGTACTTATGTAGCTCTCTGTATACGTGTCGTCTGCAAATCGCAACAAGAGACACGATTTTCCCACTCCAGAGTCACCAATCAATAATAGTTTGAACAAGTAATCACTGAAAATATAATTAGATATTCTTAGAGTACTTTGTAATGCTACAATAATTTAAGTTTAAATATAAATAAAAAGACAATGCCAAATAAAGGAGGCGTATTGTTTCCAGAACAAAGAATACTGCTTACTAATTCTCCCATATAGTAAACATTGTCATTCGAATATTAAAAATTTCATGAAAGCTTTTGGAAGTTGATATTTTCTTTAAATTTAGTTATTTATGCGCCTTTCGCATTGTTAAGGATTACACTTCGATTTCTTTGATACCCTTCGTGAGTCACTTCAATACTTTTTTAGTTACAGTGGATAAAGAAATGAAAGTAAACATGCGATCCATCATATATTCATAAACTATAACAATTTAAAAGTTTTGCACATTATGTTTGATAAAGACATTTAACTTTAAATTAAATTTTAGCCCAACCTTGTTTCATACGATAATCATGACATCAATACTTACTATTCTGGATTCATTTTGTACTATAATTTTGTTCCGAACACCTTGATGATATAGTACAATGTATCAAAAATAATGAAGTCTTTTGTTCCGAAATCAGTGCAGCTCCAAAAACAGAAAAGTAAAGTTTTTTACGTAGAAACTCGAAATAATGGCTGCCTTGTGAAACACCCACACTGACGTATAATTGTAAAAATGAAAAAACGATAGATGAACTGCCACTTGGCAAAGATTAACTTTCGTTCAGAAACTTGACAGTATCTATATTTATATATGTGCCATATAACGATCATGAAAGAAATTTAGAAATAGTATTGCAGAATTTCACACCAAGTAATCAAGAAGCATATTAAGTTAAACATTTATAGTTTTCTGTGGTAATACATCACCGCCGCGACACAATCTGCGCTTTTAGTTGTGTTGCCGGTTTTTTTTACGCCACTTTAACGGTATAAATTCAGCGAAACACAGTAGAAATAAAGTACTGTTTCACGCAGGTATTCTGTGAGCCCTTGGTTTTCAGTTTGGAGAGCCGTCCAATAAATGCGTTATCATATGCCTCATCATCGCTCTCCCACGAGTTAGTTAACACTAGTAAAAAGCGCTTTTTATTTTTTTAAGCATTTAGTTTGTTAATTACTAAACGAACAACATTATGATAGTACATAGTATATATTACAAGAGCCAAAATTTTATTCTGTGGCCATTAATGAGAAAACATGGAATGATTAATGAAACAATTAGAATTCGCCGCTACGACTCAGCGATGTACTTAGAACTTATAAATATTACTTTTCTCTCATTTGAAGTTCGCTTCTAAATCAATTATCATCCAAATGCAATTGTTTATTTTTTTTTATGTATGTTTAAATTATATTTTCGTCTTTAAAAATATGTTATCTCTACTCTCTAGAATATTTATATTGAAAAGTATTAGATTTAAAATGTGAATAGGTTTCACTGTTTCTTTGCTTTCATTAATACACTATGAATTCTTATATTAAATAATAAGACAAGGACTTTAATCATAAATGTATATTTTTATATACAAACGAGGTAAACTTAAATAATAAAGGTAAACAGTAGTGATTCTAAGACTTAATTAGGAGGATTTACAATATCATCTCTTGCAACACACTTAATGGTATCTTCCATATGTACAAGTTCCGGTCTTTAAAACCCGCAATGATCTAAAAGAGACATAACTATGATTAATATATGGTACTCTGGAGAACTTGTGAGTTTTTTTATCTAATTTTCATACCCATATCTATTTTGATTTTATATCAGCTTATTGTGTGAGATTGTAGGTTTGATTTTCAGGTAAAAGATTAAAATAATGAGTAAGGATTGTTAATTATAGAAAGATAGAGTGGATATTTGCCTCAATTCCACAGATAGTTTAGAAATAACAGTTGTTTGTACCAAATTTCTAAAAATATGTATATTCACCTTAGTACCGACAATAGAAAGACAGAGCATCATAAGGTTGGGTCCTCTTAGTTGTGCGAATGGCCTAGGTTCGCCTTCTCTGTATACGTAAACGCATCCATCGTAACAGCCAGCGAATAAGAGTCCGCCAGCAGCACGCAAACAGATTGCGCCCTTTCCGCCTTCATGAGCACCAACATGCGAGCCGCTCTGAAAATAATATTAAATAATAATATCTTAGCTAGCTATTGTACTAAGCAATGCAATATAAAATGTTGCCAATGATGGACTTGGTGTAATTGGAATTGTATATTAGTAATAGTACTTACTGTATAATCAAATACTTGTATCTGATGAGTGCTAGTTCCACAATAAACTTTTCCATCGTCGTAAAGAAGCGTATAGACTGTCATTTTAGGTCCACTCAGAGTTCGGAGTAATAGACCAGTCTCAGCATCTTTTATGGTCACGTTCTCAGAGCGAGCGGCCACCAATAGTACTTTACGAGGCCCTTCCTTCATTGCTCGAAGAGCTAAGATGGACTGATCAGAGAACTTCACTGTGCTCACTGGTATTAAGAGATTGTTCTGTAAATTTTATACGAAATTAATAAATTTATATAAATAAAATATATACACATTGCGCCCATGCACACCAACAACTAATTTTGACTTAAGTTTCAAACACGAATGAACCGATTCAATTTAAGCTAAGGAGAAAAATATTTAAATTGGCTGAAGTATAATATTTATATAAAAATACATAAATAGCAATCCTTACCTTGCATTTAAACTGCAGAACAAACCCAGTTTTAGTGCCGACAAAAACCGTATCCCAAGCGAGATCCATCGTTTGTATGGGACTAAGCACGTTGCATTCGGATCCTTTCTCGAGGCCCGTCTTGAAATAAAGAGAACACATCAGTGTATCAATTATTTTTTAATTCAATAACTATAAACAAGCACCAGTGCTCTATAACTGTAAATAACATAAATAACGAATAAATGTTACTACATCTTTTATTCGTTATTTATAATACGTTACGTTTTATCTTAATCAGCAAAGAAAAGTGGTTGGCTAGTGAGTTCCATTTCAAGAGTGAATAGCCATATTCAGAGCATTAAGTTAAATTATAACAAAAACTTAACATTTTTATTATATTTACCACTAAAATAGACTCAATGCTACAATTTTATTTCATATTATTGAGCTAATGTTAGTTATTTATAATAATTATTTATAAAACATCCATACGTCTAAATCATAATTTCTTATCCGAGAGTCCAAAGAGCCTGTATACACCGTCGTACCAAACTTATCCTTAACTATACATAGGCACGTTACAGGTAAATTGTATCCTCTTAACGTGTTGATCAGCTGGCCGTCTGAGTTGAAATAATAAACGTTGCCGTCGAGGCCGGCTGCTAAGAAGTTTGTTCCCACACACTGAAAATGTATCAGTGGTTAAGTTTAGTATGACACTTAATAAGATCCGCATTTTGATGTTACAAGACAAATTCATTTCTAGATTGATTTTTGGTATTTTTAATTAATTAACAAAACATTTTTGTAGGTGATTCTTATTTAAGTGATAGGTATAATATATTATTGATTTTTACTAATGTTTTATATTTAAATAAAACTTATTTTATATTGAGGAGAAATTACTATAATATTTATTAAATTTAAATGATTTTTTAATTTAATATTTGACTTAATAAAAACTCCTTCACTTATAGAAAGTATTTTAATAAACAATACCATTTGAAATTGATAATCTAAGATTGTTTATTACCTAAATTTTAAAATTAATAAATGCAAGAAAAAAATTGTATACCTCTATAGCAAGAATAGCATCGGCATTTCCAATGGCAGTAAGTGAGTCATGTTGCAGGTTTTCATCAGCCAAATAATCGTACAGCCTACATTCGCCGCCTGGCGTCTCTGCCAGTGTCTCTATTGATGACTGGCTGTTATTCAAAATTATTTCTTCGTTTATAGGTACTAGTTCTAATTTTTCACCAGTAATTTTTTCCTCGAAACTTTCGCCAATAACAATATCTTCAGACACGTCCAACATGTCAATTTGAATGTCGCTACTGTTAGCAGTCTCCAATACAACTTCTTCGCATAAATTAAATGCTCCATCTAATAAATCTAGTTTTGGAATACCTCGGTTTTCGGTTTCTTCAATTGGTTGACTAACATCAGCAACATGAACATTATTTTCACCATATTGATTTCTTACTATCAATTTGTTTCCATATATATATTTATTTAAATCTTCTCGCAATAATAATACATAGCACTCTTTTAAAGGAATGCTGTTAGGGATTGCAGAGTTCTTCTTTCTAGTTTTAGGTCTTTTGTTGATCCTTTTTCGCTTCTTTTTAATCTTGATTGGAGTAGTTACCAAATCATCCAAAGATACATTATCTTCTTCAGTAATAAATTGTTCAATAAGTGAAAAATTCAACGTATTAGGCTGGCTATTTATCTGGCTATCCTCAAATTGTAATATAGAAGAAATGTTTTGTTTTTCATTTAGCTGATTCTTAGTAGGTGATGTTGGATATATCTCAATAGTTTCAAGTTCAATCTCTTCTAATTTTTCTACTGGAATATTCGTATAATTGTTAGCAATAGTGTCTATCATATCATCATTTTCACTATCTTCCAAATTTACATTTAATACTGTCATACCCAGATTCTGCATTGGTATATAGGACTGGCCTTCCTTTGTTTCTATAGAGTTGTATAACTTAAACTTTTCTTGTAACAATTCTTGTATCTCTAAATCAATTTCTTTCATTCTTTCTAAGGCATCAGTTGGCTTGTTATTTTTATGTTCAGTATTCAGCAGTAAATTAACTTGAATAGCTCTTGTAACACAGTTTATTTTATTTGTTTGACATACTCGTGATGTGACAGAATGTTTTACTGTCTGAGTTTCTTTTGATAACTGTCTCTTATTGGCACAGGTGACATCTAACTTCTTTGGAGTTTTTTGATTCACAATTACAGGTTTAGGTTTAATCTCATCAATTTTTTTAGAGCCTTCGGTAAGCGCTGTGTTTCTAAATGCTTGATGGATGGTAACTTTTTTGGGAATTTCAGTAAACATATCAATAGAAGTCAATGAACATTTTAAATCAGACTTGGTAGTGCCTGAAGTTTGTGTACTCATGTTAGTTTGGCTGATGGAATGATTTGATGAGGTAGAATTCTGCCCTTTTATCTCGTCACAAGATTTTATTTTTATAGGTTCAATATCTTTAATATATTTATCAGATTTATTCTTGTCACTAGGGCTATGTTTCATATTATGGAATTGGAAGCTTTTATGTTTTGGTTCTCTACAATGGATTAAATGATCAGAATTTATTTTGTCACTGTTATCACAAAGTGGTGTATCCTTATTACAATTTTTTTTTTGCGTTTTATGTTTACTAGTACTGTCCTGTGATTTCTTTCGCTTTTCTTTTCTATGACATGGTCTTTGGTCTACTGATGTTTCTCGAGAATTGGATTTTGGTGTATTCATTTCTGATTCATAATTTTTAACATTTATATCCATGTTGTTTGATTGATTTTTTTCACCCTCTTCATTTAATCTCAATGTAATCTTATTTTTTTGACAGTAAGAAGGTGTGTTATTATTACCGATTTCTGCATAGAAAGGAGATATGATCTCATTGTCATTTTTGATGGACAGTTTCAATGAGTTGGCTTCTTCATTAAAGTTTTGAGAGCAATTTGAAGTGTTTTCTTCTGGAGTTGTTTGTAAAGTTTGAACAGGATTGGATAAATCATCATTTTCAATAAAATCATGATCCACTGCCACATGATACTGTCTATCTAACTCAGCAAATGTCTGATCTTCATCTTCTGTCAACTCTGCACTAGCATCAAACACAGGTTCATTATGATTAAATTTCTTTAGTGGCTCATCATTAGGACAGATATATTTTTCTTTTACACTATCCACATCATTATGCACTCCGCTATTTTGTTCTGTATCTGTAGTAGGAGAAAATGTTGCGCTTTTTCTTTGGTTTCTTCTTTCAAACAAGGGTTTTGTATTTTGAAAAATCTCATTATTGTTTATAATGGTACAATTTTTATCATAATTTTGTGCTTCTGATATATTTGAATAGATATCATGGGAGGTGGCACATTCATCCAAATCCTGTGGGTACTCCTCTATGCTCTTTTCATTATACTGTGAAACATTATGGTGATTATCATATATATTGTCAATTTCATCTAATTGCAGGAGATTGCTCAATTCAGCCATAACAACTGGTTTTATATCTTCTAGTAAAACAGTATCTTGAGGATCTAATACGCATTGCATTTGTTTCAAAAAAGTATCCTCATAAATAGTGTTATTATCATTTTGCATAAACTCTTTACTTAATGAGCAGAGTGATTTTTCAGCTACAGACCTCATATGTTGGTTAAAACTATTTTGAGACTCTGTTAACAGGCTGTTTAAAGCATATTCAAATTTTGTAGACGACTTTGGATTTTCTAATAACTTATGTATCTTTTCTTTATCCATTTTAAATAGTTGATTAAAAATTTTATTTTTAATCCTTTCACAATTTTCTTTCCTTGCTTTTGGAGCTCTCCTTTTAATAAAGTTTTGGTCAACTTGACTGCTGCTTGGTGTGCCTTTCAAATTTTCAAACATGCTGACACAATCTATTATATTTTCATTACACGGTGCTTGTGGAATTTCATCTCGATTTAATAATCTCTTCCTCACTATGCTTACAGTGTCATCAACGGATATATTAAAACTTTTAGATTTTTCATTTTTTGGTATGGAATTGTCTACATAATGATCCGATGCCGGTGGTCTGTGACCAACATAGGCAGGATGTTGTTTGTTATAATGATGTGGGTTTTCTTTGTAGTTATTACTGTAGATTGACTCATTATCATTATTCCAAGCAGATATTGGATTGTTTCTATTCTGGAGGATTTGTCTTTGAGCCATATCATCCATGTTATTCATCAAATATCTCTGTGAATTATAAGCTGACCCTCTATAATTACTGGAGTTATCTCTAGTATGAATCTGTTTTGGGTGTGATTTTTGGAAATGTGTCTGATCTTTAGTTCTAGAAAAAGAGAACTCTGACTCATAGTCATATCTATTCCAATTATGATCTTCAATAATATGCTCATTGTTAATTGTATGTGAATTGAAATATGGTCTGTGAGGCCTGAGGCTAAGTGGTGAATATCTGTGGACATCAATAATTTGTAATCAAATTGGGGATTAAGAATAGATACATCATGTGAAAAATTCAAGGGACAATAAAATATACAATGAACAAATATGAACTCTAAAATTGTTTTTTAGGTAGAAAACAAAGTTTTCGGAGAAAAATATACTTAATTTATTTGACTGATACCAAATAAGCCTTATTACATACATATATACACAACACGATATTCAAGATTAAAGGAAACCAAATGGTTACATATAAAATAACGTAATATGCGTAATTTATGGTCATTGTATATTTATGTAGTATGTATATTTTAGGATGTATAATTCAAACATCACCTGCTGATCTGTTGATTAAAGTCTCTTTGATATCTAAAAGGTGGATTGCCAGAGTTTCGCTGCCTGTAAATCCGTGGATTTGCATGACGCCATCCCTCTAAATTCTGACGACCTCGTCTCATGTTGTTATTCATATATCATAACTAATTAAATCTCAATTCATTTGAAATCAGGCAAGTTTGCAGGTTCTCAAATTTCGATTAAAATATTCGCTATACACATTAATATTACAAAATTTATCAATTTTTTATTTGCAAAAATACAAACATTAAACAATGCAAAGTTGATATAAATTTTGACAAGAGATATGTCATGTCTTTGAATTGTCATTAGCTGAACCAAGCCTCTAGACTTTGATGACGTAAACACAGATAGCTAATTAAATTAAACCAAATATCAACTATAGCTTAGTAGTGGTTCTTGAATATTTTTGTATAAATTGTAGTTATTATTATTGATATTTTATTTACTACTGGACATAAAAGCTTTTACTTTTTATAAGAACGTTGTTACGTTCTTATAATTGCCATTGTTGTACTTTTAAATTTTATTTTATTATTATACGATGACCATATTATTATAAAAATTTTACATGTTAAGAAAAATTAAAAACAAATTCTTCAATATATTTATTTAAAACAGTGTTATGTATACATTTCAAATATATTTAAGCGAAACAAACCATAACCTCCTGTTATTCGTTTTATAGGTTATATTTATAAGTATATAAGCGTACACTCAGCAAGTTAATTTCTTTGTTAACATAAATTATAAAATGACAATAATACAAAGTAATAACATTATATCTCTCAGAAAATTAGGTTGATTGTATTATATTTTCCTTCTTTATGCATGTAATGCAATGTTATTATGTAATGCAATAAATATGACTTGAAATAAAAGGACTTTTAATTTTTTTGTAAGACAACACAAACAAAACTTCGGTTACAACCTAGTTATTTCGTCAATGTGAGAGCCACTCTGCACAAAGTGGCTTATTTTAAACCTATTTTTGTAGGTTCCATAGTATTGGGACATCTTAGGCACTTAACCTTGGATCATTTAATTAAATTCCTGCTATGATTGAAGTTGGATCTTCAACTCCCGATTTCACTTTCCGAAGGAATAAAACAGCTTCACGCCCATCTACTAATCTGTGGTCATATGATAACGCTAGATACATCATAGGTTTAATTTCAACCTGAAATATAGAAAAATAATATGAATAATTAGAAATGTACATATATATTATATTTAAAGTTTCTTTTTAAGATTTGAAGTTTTTCCATTATTCCCATCTCATAGTAGAAGAGCCGTAATGGTCAGGGATTTAATATATGTTTACTGCGATGTAAAATATAATAACTAATTCAGAAATAAAGGCTTAATTATTGTATTGTAGATTTAAAGATAAATTTAATCCAAACCAGCGAATATGTGCATAATAGCACGAATAACAACGTGTACGAAAATGGTTTGCGAAGATACACAGAGACACAAAAGTTATCACTGAAGATATACATTGTTTTAAAAGTAATATTAGTATTATATCTTAATACCTTTCCCTTTATTGCGACAGGCCGTTGGAAAATGGCGTGCATCCCAAGAATTGCAGATTGAGGCATATTGATGATAGGCATCGACAGAAGTGAACCAAATACGCCACCATTGCTGATTGTGAACGTTCCTCCTTGCATATCCTGTGGTGTTATCCTACCTAAACAATAATGGATACTTATATATGAAATTATTCTCATTCAAACCGATATTACCCATCCGCCATACGCCATTTTGTATAATTACGGTAGTTTGTAGTCTTATGTGTATAAAAATAGCGTTTTAATTTTATCCACTGATCTATATATTATATTTTTAATAAATACACATTTTATTTATTTATTATATGCCTATCCTGTATATGACAATACTACCTAAGTCAGTTTAGTATGATTGTCAGTTACACTGTTTTTAACATATGTAGGTATTTGACTGACGTAAAAAATATAGAAACTCTTCCATTTCTCTATACCAATATGAAATAATTAGTTATATGACACAGTTGCTCACCCACTCTAGCCTTTTCTGCGAGTGCATTCATCGCTAGCTCTATACGAGGATAGTCCATTGATTCCACGTTTCGTAATACAGGCGTAACTAAACCTTTTGGAGTCGCTACGGCCACAGATATGTCAACATAGTCTCTAAAAATTAAAGAATAAATTAAGTAATAACTTAGTCAAATTGTAGATTCGACAGAGAATTATATCCAACGTGGCTAGAAAATATTAAGTTTACGTATTATCAAAAAGATTTAACCTGTAAATAACATCAGATCCAATGATAACAGCATTCAACACCGGTTGGTCTAGTAAAGCATTTGCAGAGGCCTTTAAGAACGGTGACATAAAGGACAGTTTCACTCCGTATTTTTTCGTAAAGGCTTCTAAATTTGCCTTTCGGAACTCCATCAGCTTACTTAGAAAGAAAGAGGTATCTTATTAAATAACGATATTCGTACAAATTTATTAACCTTACTATTTTAATGTCATTTTTATCATACCTCATGTCACATTCATTGAATGTAGTGAGCATAGCACACGTATTCTGTGCTTCTTTAAGCCTTTCTGAGATACGTTTCCTCATTTTATTCATAGGAACCGGGAACTCCGTGCGGGAGCCCGATATCATTTGAGTTGGATCACCAAGTTTTTGTGCAGCCAACTGTAAATAGTAGAATCACTATTGTTGTTATAGTAGACAGGCAACCGTACACCAGAATTATATCGAACCTGTTATTATAATAATCAAATCATAACATCCAGTATTCATTGAAAACCACCTAACTATTCGGTTCATTCATTGTCATATGAAAGAGCTGATAAAACCTCTTACATAATTTTTTTTTAACTTTAACCGTATTAATAACGACTCACAATTCGAAAGCACGACATTCTTGTATATTAGTATTTTTTGCAAACGTAAATAACTTCATCATTTTTAAACTCGAGTCGTTTGTAGTAGAAGCTATTGAAATATTTGGTATATAACATTTACATAAACATAAGTCTTACAGTTGGACCGGAAGGTTTTGCGGCTTTAGCAGCAGCTGGGGCCGCTGCAGGGGCAGGGGCTGCCGCAACTGGGGCAGGAGCAGGTGCAGCGGCTGCTGCAGGTTTAGCTGGCGCTGCAGCCGGTGCAGGAGCAGCAGGCGCTGCAGCTGGCTTGGCTGGAGCCACCCCCGTCACATCCACCTGAATCGAATGTTACAGTTTTCATTGTATATCATACAAACAATAACTTAGTAAAAAAGTATCGGTCTCTGGAAGGTCTTTGACACTAGGCGGATGACAGTCTTAATAGTGTCGCACCCTTGGCGAAACCATACTGAAGCATATACTAACGCACTAATTGGGCCGGCTCGTCCGAAGTGATACCACGGGCTCACAGAATACTCAGCGTGAAGCGGTAGTTATAC
>JAAAKR030078664.1:0-11688 GCA_010014985.3 Delias pasithoe
TACTTTGAATACGTAGGGTAGGAACAGTAACGCAGGGAAAACTAAGGTTAATAATTTGTGATAGTCTTAATATATTCCTAAACGAAATTACTTATTAAAATGATATAAAGCATTTATATAACGCATAGATTGGATCGGCTCGTCTTAATTGATGCAACGGGCTCACAGAGTACTCAGCGTGACAAGGTACTTGGACTGTGGTTAGCTGAGTGGGTGTGTAAAAAGCCGGCAGCACAACCAATGCGTGGACTCTGGTGCGGTTGTCCATGGGCGGCGGTGTTCTCTCACCATATAGAACCTATTATCCGCAATACTATAAAAAAAGTTCATTAACAAATGCGACATATTATATGTCCAACTCAATACCAAAATGTATAAATTCTATCAAGTTTTGAAAGTTTTGAGTTTTGAGTTGTATAAATATTGTAACGACAAAGAAATTAAGTAAGTACCGAATGTAATCCATGTCACGAAAGCTCATGGGCCGGGAGATCTATTGAATTATCTTGACTGTCACAATCTCTCACAGACAAGATATCATTAATAACTCTGTCACGTCCAAGGAGGTATTTTATATAAAAACTCTTTATACACGCTAATGGCTGACAATTGAGTCTTCGCAGTGGGCAACGTTCAATACGCCACTTTGCTCCAAACTTTTACATTTTATTGCTCATATATAATTTTCTTTAAGAATGAAATATTAAAAGTTAGTTGTATACTGACAACTATTTCTACTTTATATTTTGACGTCTGTCCTAAATTTGTAAACATCGGCGCTAAAATGTAATAAAGACTTGATTAAGACAATAATGTCTATGAATGCTCAATAAGGAGAAGCGGTATTTCACTTCTGGTCATCGTTTGCAACTCTGTAAAGCGCAATCAGCTGCCAGAAGAGGTATTTCCAAACCAAAAAGTCTTGGGGATCTTCAAAAAGAGTATACCTATCTTTTAAACTTAAAAGGCCAGCAACGCACCCGCGGACCTGCAAGGGCTGGTAGTATGTATGGGCGAAGGACCGCTTATCCTAGGGAAGCCTCCTATCTAAAAATAATAAACTTCTACTATAGTACTTCAATCAAAATAATTTATAAAATAAGGTATTTCATTGTATAACGCTGAGTGAGAAATTTTTTAAGTAACTTATTATATTCACAAATAGTAAATAGTTTTCATTATCTCTAACAATCAATCTTTTAGGTAACCCGGGATCATAAGCATTGAAAAATCATAAAAATATATATTTTACATTTACTTTGATAGTATTTAATAAGAACCCAATCATACATCATTAAAGTATACATAAAGTATTTGGTAAAGGTATAATATTTTGTTATTTCTGAGTGCACATTTAAAAACCCTTTCCTTAGTATTGAAGTTGAACCATACCAAATACATAGATATACATGGAACAAATATTATTTTAAATTAATAATTAAAGATTAATAGTATTTCATTGCATAAAATTTGTTTGTGTGTGTTACTAGATAATTTTTTTGAAGTTAAGAAGTTTTGACGCATTCATTAGCCATTTTGATTGTATCAAAATTTCTTCAGTTTATCGTTTCCTTCTCAAAGATAAGGTGGAATTCAATTTTTCCAGCTTGTAATAAAGAAAATTGAGGAGTCGTTGGACCCTCGCCTTTTCGTTAGATCAAAACTGTTGCCATTTGAATAATTTTAATACAAGTTTTTATGAGGAACAATGCCAAGTGTCAAGTGAAGCTATTATCGCAAACTTGTTTCTAGTTTCTTCGTGGCTAGCATTCTTAATATATAGTTAGATATTAACATGTCATTCTTTTTTAAATTTATTTTGTTATACATTCTAATTAGAGCCCGTTTTAATGTAGGTAACTACAGAAAGAATCAGCGCAATTGAACCAAGTTTACTGCAGCGTGTGGCACGGAATACGAGGTTCCGTTTCGAACAGTGTGTGCAACAGGATGGAAGACATTTAGATAACATTATATTTAAAAAATGAAATACTCATTTGTACTTTATCTTTTAATACTTTTAGTAAAATCATATATTTAACATTTTATTTTTTATTTAAATTTGAATACATAAATCTGCCACCAGACACCCTGCAGCAAGGCATACTTGTATTTTCATTATGTAGTAATATTGTAATATTAGGTGCCTTCATACAAAGTTTTCTATTATTGTATATATTCTGTTATTTTATGGCCAAAATATTATCAATAAAAAAAAAGTCACAATAAAATCAGTCTTTTATTTAAGATTTCTTAAACAAACTATACACTTGTATACGACAAGTCAAGTTCAATTATTAATATAAATATTAATTAATATAATAGAAATCTTAATCTATCACACAAAATACATAATTCATTAGAAACACAATTAATAATAGATTTATATAAATTATATCATTAATTACGATAAGACTACTCCAAAAAAATATAAAAAATCAAACATTAAATAATTGAAATTTATACATAACTGGAGTTATAAGTGCAAATAAAACAATCATAATATACTGCAATTTGTTCTCAAATTTATTTATTAATACTAATCTTTAGCATATGCCTTAAAGATCACAATATTCAAACTATAAAAACATTTATTAAAAATGTATTGTTCAGTAGTCGTTTGTATATATAAAGTAAATTTGAGTCATATTGCAGTTCTAATGGATATTAAAGACTATGTATTAATGAAAAGGTAGTGAGATATAATTTAAGAAAATCTATTATTCACAAATTGGTTAAGGAGGATTTTATATTGACTTTCAGCTGGTTTATTTCTCATTACGCACTTAATTAATAATGGTATTCGCCATAGTCAGTGAGTCAGTTATAAGAGTTCTAAGCGACAACAAGACGCGATAAAATGTTCCACTTCAGGAAGACCACCTACTTCATCCATCAATTGGTTTATGCCCTCTGATTGTGACATGAGTGCCTTCTCTTTACGAAACATATGGCCTTTACTTTCGATATGGCTACATACCAAATCCAATTGAGGAAATATGCAGTTGCAGATGCCGCAGTGGTATACGCTGTATGATACCTGTAACAAATGTGACGAGAAACAATTGAATATCTCGAGTTACTTGAGATGAAATGTACGACGATTGCTTAATAACACTTCACTGTGGCCGTGCGACTATCTTAACAATGTTTACCATACTGAAGCATAAGGCTGATAATCGAAATAAGCCGGCTCTTCCGGTGATACAACGGGCTCATAGAATACCAGCTTAGTAGTACTTGTAAGTACTGTAAATCGCTTAGTAAATGAAGATACTGGTGTCCCGTTATGTGATATCATTTATGCGGTGTAAAAAGCCGGTAACATATACACATACAATTAAAAAAACGAGTAATGTAAACTACAACAACATGCAATAAGAGTATACGGATTAAGCGTATGGAAGTAAATATAAATCATCTAATTACTGCCTCAATTTTGAGACGACTTAAAAAATTATCACATTAAAAAAGTATGTAAAAACGATTTAATATTTGGACGAGTTGTATTAATAAATGTTGTATTATGATGATTGATATATAGTTCGGCTTAAGGTTACATCAGCTAAATATAATTTAAATCGTAATTGTACTAACCATTCGAATGAAATCGAAATTACCAATGTAGTTCTGTACAACAGAAGCTAGCATATTATCCACGTGACGTGAGTACTTGCAATGTTCGGTCAAGTCTTTCTTCAGTACGGTAGTCTCGCATGCAAAACAGACATACGTTTCGTTATAATCAAATCCATATTTTGCTATCAGCATAAAGTTTAAAATTGGAACTCGTAATTGGACATCCACAACAAAGTAACCTTTAGGATCGATCGATTTGTATATACGATTTAGATAATCACGAAATAATGTATCTCCCTTGCGAACGCGAGGATTTGTAAAGATAGCACTATCATCTATAAGTTCAATAAACTTTTGATGGCGTTTACCACGCACGTGGTCCAAAACTTGTTGCATACTACTTGTGATACGTACGTGACACAAGGTGCAGTAGGCCTGATGTCCATTCTTACCAAGTTTTACAAAGTTTTCTTTTCCATACTCAGACAAATCGTGCCTTCTCTTTCCATGATCCAAAACATCGTTGCGGTCATATACATGAGTGTTTTTATGAGTAAACATATCTTCTATTTGGGCTACTAATGTTTTTTTACACGTAAGACATTTCACTTTGAATCGTTCTTTGCTCACTACGACAAAAAATAGATTGAGATTATCGTACTTTTTAATAAAACTTCTTAGATCACGTTTCGGTTTCTGCGTCATCAAGACTGTTATATTTCTTCGGCAGAAATTAGTCAAATGACTTGCCAATGTTTTCATCTGAAAAGTACTTCTACATCCAAAACAGAAGAACTTGTCCTTGTCCACCTAAGTAAGATAAAAATTATGCTAATTAATAAATTTTTGTCATAACATCTTATCGCGTGAATACTAAAAAATACAGATAAATTAAATTTCAACTAAAACAATTACTTATACTGAAATTTAGGCAATAATTTACAAACCATTCTATAATATTCATCTCGGTACTTGAAAATTGTTGTTTGAATAAGTTTAAAAATATGTTCTTCGGTAATGATATGATTCTTAGGTTCATTTGATATTTCTTTTTGGCAAACTTGACAATACTTTTCATCTTCAATTCCATGCCATTCTTCGTGTGTTAATTTGAACTGTTTATTAATTTCTACTATACCATACATATCCCTTATTATAGAAAATTCCTTTGCAAGACATTTTGGCTCTATGGGCTCACTTAAAGCAGCAGCATGAGAAGTACTTTCTTTATGGATATTCGGTTCACTGGTCACTTCATTGCATACTTTGCAGTAATTGTTTTTAAAGATCTGTAACAAGTTGAAACAAAAATATAGTGGCAACAATTTTTTTAAGCGGTATAAGAACGCGTTGACTCATTATCAAAGTCTTTCCTTAGTAACAAAATCATATCTTTAAGGTAATAGATCCCGCCTAACATACGCCATTTTATATCAGTCCCTGAAAATTTATACATATTGTCATACATTTCTTGACGCTTTATATGACGGTTGTTGACGACGAATTCGTGTTACTGCAGGGTAGCCTTGAGTATTCCTATAATGATTTTAATAATTGAACTTATTGAGAAAACAAATAACAAAAAAGTGGCCGTAATTAATGACGATGATGTTGAAGCTGAAAAAAATCCGGCTTTGTCAAGTGAACAGACATTATGAGCAGTCAAGATGCGTTCAAGTAGGTACCCACTGCAAAATATTTTGAAAATCTTGTAATTATCAATGTTTCTCTAAAACCACAATAAATGATTGATTTAGATAGCATTATTGTAATTAAACTATATATTAAACGTAATTTATTTATAATTAATTGAATATCCACATTTACAAAATCAAAATATAATATAATGATATTTGTACGTTTTAATTTGTCTATCCCGCGTAATATACTTTCTCGGGTAATACGTATATAAAATATGTTTTACCTTAACTATGTAAGCCTTTTTATCCTTCCTGTAGAGGTATTTGTAACAGCTTGCTAAGCCTTTATGTTGACTCAGCGTGAGATGTTCATCTACAGTTACTAAAGTTGTAAAAAACATACGACACACTAGACAGTAGAAATCTACTTCACCACAAAGAATATAGTTTTTATAATATTTGTTTAGTTTAAACGGTTTAAGTGGTAAGGTGGACATTTTGAATTATACAAATGAAAATTCGTAATTTTATAAAATCGTTAATTTTTTGTGGGTATCTGATAAGTCGTTCGCTGTAATTATCAATCTTTCTCACTATTGTCGTTATACAAACAAAAAAATACTTGAATGTATTTAAAATATATAAACTAATATTTATGTATCACTTGAAACTCTTCTGAGTATTGTATTTAGCCAATTTTATAATTTCAAATAAACCGTATGTGAACACGAACACTGTCAAAGTAATTATTCACACGAATATTCAGACCCGAAGGTCGGTTGCTATCAGATGACAGTTGGCCGTCAAAGATTACAAATGTCAAGTCTTATGTACACCTTTGTAATTTTAATGGGTCAAAAAAGGAACTAATATCGTATTTATTTTAGATAGTAATTATATAAAAAATATAAAATACTTCTTATATATCGGTTTTATAAAATATTTTATATTTTTTTTCTTTACCTATGTTGATAACGTCGCCTTTAGATTTTATAATATACTAGCTGATCAGACAAACGTTCTTTTTCCATATAAATTATTGCCCTTTCCGCGCCTCCTTGTCGCCTTCATTGCATATTATGCTGCAGCCTAGCCGAGCCGGATGAACGGCGACCACACAGTTTCTAATACTTACATCTTTAAATTCGTGATATCTTTCGAATGGAACGTCCAAATCGAATAAATCAAAAAGTTATATAATGTTATTTAATCAGTATTAATTATTAAATAATTTATTTTGATAAGGATTAATACCACGGTAAAAAATTACGAGATTATACAGAATTTGCATTTTAATTACTTAACTTTAATAAGAAAACATTTAATGTGACGTAAATGTAACAGTTAGATATAACTAGTTATTTAGTTAGATATTAGATGTAACTGTTGGGACATTTTTTATAGATAATTATATTTTCTGTAGTACATTTTTGTTTTATAATCAAAGGGCATACCTTGGGCAGAGTAGGCGAATTAAATAATATTTAAGCTCATTTTTCTATACCTTGTATTGCACGATTGGCATTTTAAGAAAGGTCCCTCATTTTTTGCCAATATAACATAACCTATAGTTTCCGGAAATAGTGTAGTTATATAACAGAGAAAGAAATTTTTATATTTTTCTAGTAGTTTAACATACAATAAAATCTTTCCCCTTTATAATATCAGAATAGATTCGACTATATACCTACTATTAGTCAATATTAATCTTTTTACTCGTGAAAGAGGCACGCTGAAGCATATAATAACGCACTAATTGGGCTGGCTCGTCCGAAGTGATACCACGGGCTCACAGAATACTCAGCGTGAAAAGGTAGCTGTACTTTAAACAGTACTTTCACTGTGTTTCGCTGAGTGAGTGAGGTTATCGGATGCCCTTAAGAATGCCGCTTAAAGGGCGTAAAAATATGGCAACACAACCAATGCGTGGATTGTGGCGCGGTTGTCCGTGGGCGTCGGTGTTCTCTTACAATTTTAAATTTAAATTTATTAATTTGCAATCAGACGGTAGCCTTTAAATAAAATTAATTTGTTTTTATTGCGCAAATGGATGTAGGACATACTCAATAATTTTTTTTACAATGTCTTCTAAATATGTCAAATAGACGTTGAAGTTATAAAGTTGTAAGTTAATTAAATTCTTTTATGAATATTGTTTTATCATGTCAACAGATCCTTTGAAAACGATTGTGCATTATCCCAAGCCCTAGCCGCTTCATATGCAAATCCAAATTGCTTTCCGATCGTAGTTTTCACAGTCCAATAGGTTTTATGATTTATGAGTTTTGATTTCTTCAACATACAATATGTCGAAGCATCATTTTTTCCGTAAGAAAATGAATCGCATCCCCAAACTTGCTATTTGTGATTTTTATAAATTCTACGCTCGATCAGTTAAAATGATTTTAAAAACATGAGGTTCTTACGTCGCTGGCACCTTTTATTAAAAGAATCGGATGGTGTATAGACAGGAACCTCTACAATAATAAGTGGTCCCGTGGAGACATGTTGCCGGGTTTTAAATGATAGTTTTTCTTTTGAAGGTTTCCAAGTAACCCAAAAAACTAATCCAGAAGTTCATCCTAAATAAAGAATTATTTTAGAACAATGTAAATATAAAAATTGAGAATTTTGTTTAATTATGTTCTGCTATTAATAAATATTCAAGTTAAAATACCAAAACGTACATTATAAATTAAATACATTATAAAACAAATACTTTTTCTATCTCTCTATTGTTTTCTATGTTGGTATCTTTGTATTGTAATTCTACGATGAAATTGAAAAATATAGCGAACAATGGAGCAGGTGGGTTTCCTAGATGGTAAGAGAACACCGTCGCCCATGGACAACCGCGCCACAATCCACGCATTGGTTGTGTTGCCGGATTTTTACGCCCTTTAAGCGTCATTCTTAAGGGCCTCCGATAACCTCACTCACTCAGCGAAACACAGTCGAAGTACTGTTTCAAGTACAGCTACCTTTTCACGCTGAGTATTCTGTGAGCCCGTAGTATCACTTCGAACGAACCAGCCCAGTTCGTGCGTTAACGTATGCTTCAGCATAGCTCTCCCACGGGTAATAAGACTAATATTGACTAATAGTAGGTGTATAATGAAATCTATATTAATGTTATAAAGAGGAATGATTTTATTGTTTGTTTTTTTTATTTATCTATATAAAACTACTGGACGGATTTAAAAAATCTTTCACCGTTGGTTAGCTACACTATTTTATATTAAATAAAAACATAGAATTATATATATTCTAAGAAAGTCGTGTTAGTTACACTGTTTATAATTCAAGAACGGCTTAACTGATTTGGCTGAAAATTTGCAGGGAGGTAGTTTAGAACCGAGAGTACATAGGCTACTTCCTATCCGAATACATAAATGCGGGGGGTTCATAATTTGATCCGGAAGCTTGCGTACCGGGTAGGGTGAATTCTGCCGGGTCCACTGATGTTAAGATAAAATTTTTATTAATAAAACGTGAAATTTTTTTTAGATTTTGAAAATAAGTCTTCTCTCCTTCTCCCATCTATGTTTGTTTAAATATTTTGCTAAGCTATCTCTGTCTAATGAGTCTTAGTTTCTGATGATAATTGTTCTATACCGAGTTTAATTCGTGAAACACCTACACCTAGGATAGCTGATCCTTTTCCCAAGGACATCGCCAGCCACAGCTGGGCCGTGGGCCGGGTGCATTGCCGGAAAAATTATATACAATATATTATCTAATATATTAGCTATATATAATATAATATATATCTATTAAATTCTAAATCATGTACATAAATCTATATTTTTCTAATACGAATCGTAACCTATGGTTTTTACGAATTGATATATTTTCTGTGTCCCCAATATAGGAGGAAATAAGATTAGATTGGATTCGAGCAAGACGAAGACTAGGAAATCGCAAATATGTACCAAATCGGTATGTAATTCGACTGTTGAAATTGGAATCGGTAACTGCCCGTAATTCCATGCTCCGTTCCACATCAACACGTATCGGTTTTTGATTGATATGATTAAAATCTCGAATAAAATTATAACATCACTACGATGTAAATCAGGCAGTTTATTGTTAAGAATTACCTAGTTCAATTACTAAGCAAGTCTTCATCTTGGAATAGATACCGAAACAGTCAAATTTTTTATATTGCTTTTAGATGTGCCATTTTGACATTGCCATTGTTTTCACGTGAAAAAGAAACTTTGTTAAACGCAAGAATTCGTTAAATAACCTCGTAGAACTTCAACTAAAACTATTTCTACGATGAAGAATATAGAAAATTCTTTCGTTAGATACAAAAAATGTATTACATATAAATTTCAGACAGTGCCAACGACAGTCGTACGAGAGAATATACTTCAATACTGGGGAAAATAATTAAACCCTTTTCCGGTTATAAAGAAGTTTTGAAATATTGTAATGAATTATTGTATTATGTAAACATATTGTGTGTATACGGGTGTTTTATTATTTTTCTATATTAAAATGAATTATTCAATGACGTTTTTATATACATTGATGTACGTAGTCATAATATTTCAATAAGAAACACTTCACGTTTGTGATGTGAATTCGAAAGAGTGATGTTTTACACTTGACCAACTTTATGCTACTGTTCCAGAGTTAAAAAAAATATTATTTCATTTATATATTGCGAAACACGTACCAAGCTGCCAGTGTTCTTATAATTAATTTCGACTAGTTGCTGTCATATTCCTGACAAATGGTGCGAAGTAAATTGTCACTTTGTTCGTTGTCGTTTTGAAATATAGTTAGAATAGACGCGGGAAAGGAAAAAGGCATGGGAACGAATAATATTCCGTCGACATTTATTAGAATTAATCTGGGTCGGCTCATAAACTTTGAACATACCTAACAGAAAATGACTTGGACAAGTTTAAGCAGTTCCATGTTAAAGACGTTACTTGAACTACATAACTTTGAAGAAGTAGGCTTTAACGAAAACAAAATAATTGCTTTACCAGTGTATTGTTTTAATTTATATAATAAAATAAGTTTCACCTCGAGATTTCAGATAGTTTAGCATTTTTATATAATTATTGCATTTTTTTCAATATTTAACATACAAGTGTTAGAAATGAAGGTGGGAGATAGTCGAATTGCTGGTTAGCGCCGCCGCCCTGTGAGATTTAGTGGGTATTGCATTCTTCGAGTCCCACATCTCTATCCTATCATATCTCTTCGCAAGAGGGGAAAGTGTAATCGCATTCGCTCACGAAAAAAGGGTTGATAGACAAATAGTCTGATATATTTTCTAATTAATAGTAGAGGTCACTCAACGTAGTTTCATGTTTAAAATATTGCATTTCAATTTAATTCCGTATATACATTTGATTCGTAATTTGGTTGATAACTCGTTAAAAATCCGCAGAGCTAACATTTTATACCAAGTTAGAATACTCATCCGGCGAGCAGACGTAATGAGAGTGGCAACACTAACAGAGCCGCCCTAATGAGCAAACATGTAAATGAACGTCTTGTGAATGTAGACAAATTAAATCCGGTTAAATATACTTTAGTGATACTCGTAATTACATTTTTATTTGCCGAGAGTTTAGCTTGGATACGCCGAAAATTCGGCCATTTAATTCACTAATAAATTGGTTAAGGTTAAGTGAATATTTTTATCACGTTGCAGATATAAATCTCAGCGAATAGGAAAGATATAGTTGCCTATATTGCTATTTTATTATATATATAATAAACATTTATGTATACATTACGCATATAAATATATATATGCCAACTCAGCAGAAAATTAAAGATATGATGGCTAAAGTAAATGATTTTTAAATATTATTTTATTATTAATATGTGTTATTATAGTACTTAAATAATAGAATCACAGTAAGATATTTAATTATAATATTTAAAAGACCGTCGCAAAAATTAAAAAAGAAAATCTGTAATTCGGCGTAAAATTTAAACTTTCATAGGAAATATAACGCTGCAAATGCCTCATAATTTCAAATCCAAACTCGATTACTTAATGAAGCAAGCAGTACGCTAAAGATCTTACTTCTTAGAATATGTATGAGCGTTTTCCATTATTGAAGAGGATTCAGCTCGAGTATTCTTCATGCGAATGAGGGTCCTTGCAGTAACCTAGTTAGTTATCTGGAGCGGTGGACAGTAGCTAATTATATTATCACCTCGATAGGGGTTCCCAGGATATCCAAAGGCATCCCTGCCGAGTCTTTGTAGCCAATATTATACACGAGATTAAATATTCAGTGCTTGTCCATTACGTTAGTGCCATCTGAATGAGAAAATGTTTTCCTATATTTTTCTTAACGTTTATAGTAAAGTACTTTTAACAACATGAAGAAACAATCTCCATGAATTTTATAAATAATTACGTTAAACAATCACAGCGTGGATAAGATATTGTAATAAGCTTAAAGTATTTCTCAAAGTGGGCTCTAGGGCC
>JAAAKR030078837.1:1260-14171 GCA_010014985.3 Delias pasithoe
AAATAAATGACACATCATTGCCTCAGGGGTTAAATTTATTAAATAATTCATTAATTTAATTGTGATAAGTTCATTATTGAGAATTTTATTAGTAAGAAGAACTTTATTAGTAAATTTAAAAATATAGCTTAGAATACTTTTGAGTCTATATTTTATGTAGTATTTTATATAAAACAAAGATAAAATAAAACATAAATTCATATTCGAGAACCTACTAATATTACGTAGCCATACTGTGGTCATAATTCACGCGCCTGGTAATAAAAGGATTTTTACAAAACGTGCCGAGCAAGCAAAATAAATTTATTGATAGGCTAACTATATGGCGTCGACACCTCGACAGGTATTCGTATGCGGAATAAAAATATTCTATGAAATACAATGCGGTGAAGTTGAATTTATTTAAATAATTTCGAATGATGACCTACTTCTAGTTTTCACAGTATTACTCAAATAATTTTTCAATATTTAATGATAGTTCATAAGCAACCATCTTTTTATTTAAATTTCTAGACGAAGGCCTAATAAACTCGTTGTAAGCTTAAATACTTTTAGTAATTTAGTAATTTAAAAATCTGGATCAATCTATAACTTTATTTTTAAAATCAATTTTATTTTTTATTTTAACTTTTGAAACGATTTGTTTATATATATGTTTTGCTCACATTACATATAAAAAATAAACATTCATCTTAAACAAGAAAGACAAGAAATATATTATCTAACATTAATAACATAAATTTTTATACGAAACAATATTTCACAGTCATTTAATAATTTGTAATTCCAATGTTTGGGAGTAGATGGTATGGAAAAAATTGATACGCAAAAATCTGAATATATTTTTTCCTTATCAAAAATATTATTTGTGTAATTTATAGAATGAATATGACAGCTTTGAAACTTAATAGATTTAATATTCTAATTATTAAACTACTAATGAAAGAAAACAGATAGAAAAATTTAATTTCATCTGAATTTTTGGGGCTCTTATCAAAAGACCTTGAAAATATTATCTCTGTGTTGTATCATCCAAAATTGAAAGTGACAAGTGGCAATACGTCTTCCAAATATAAACATATTATTGTTGGAATTAGAATTAACATTTGTAAATGATGCCGGGAAGCATTGTTTTCTCAATTAAATAGTGGTTTATCGTAGATGTGTGAAAACAAGGGTTGTATATATATTTAATACTAAATCATTAAGTAAAAATCGGTCTTATTCGAAGGAATTGAGCAACAAATATCGCGACATATGAATTTGATATATATATAAGATACTTGAAGGATCCAATGAAATTTTTTAATACTTTTTTGTGTTTTCGTCACATTCAGCAACTACAAAATTAATTTTCATACGGCACAATCAGTAATGGAAACGACGCAATTAAAATAAATCTATATCGGAGCTAGTACAACATGTTTATTTAGATACTAGCTGACCAGGCAAACGTTGTTTTGCTAAATAAATTATTGCCTTCCCTCCCACGCCCCCGTTATACCTACATCGCATATCATGTTGCCTAGTCTTGCGGGGTGAACGGCGATCACACGACATTTTTCTAATACTTACATTTTTAAATTCGTTATATCTTTCGAATGGAATGTCCGAATCGAATAATTCGAAAAGTATATAAATTTTATTATACAATATATAACATATTATTATACGTGATGATTAAGAGTTTATTTTGATAAGGATTAATACCAAGGTAAAAAACAAAGATTATTCAGAGGCTGTATTTTAATAATTTTCTTATAATAAAAGAAAATTTATTGTAACGTAACTATAACCATTAAACATATGCTTTTACAACATTTTTGTATATAATTATATGTACTGCAAAAACATAGTACATTATTTTGTTTTAAAATCAATGTTATGCACGCGACGTAAGGTATTTAAGGTAATTCTATAATTTCTAAATCCTGGATTGCACTATTGGAATTTTAGTAAAGATCCCTCATTTTTTGAAAATATAACATAGCCTTCAGCCATCGGAAGTAGTGTAGCTATCCGATTATGAAAGAATTTTTCAAATACATGTAGTAGTTTTGAAGGCTATTCAAATCAAACGAACAAACAAATATTTTCTCTTTATAATATTAGTTTAGATTACAGATTCACAAAAATTAGTAAAACCGTGTATGCTAGGAATAAGAGCATCTTTGGACTAATCTGTATCTCATTAATATTTTTTATAGATGTAGTTTATATACACACATACTTACGCACAAGAGCTCATACATTTAGCATACCATCATATCGATTATGGATGTATAAGTATGCAAATATCATTGTAACAATTGAACACGAATGAGTGCTTAAACGCCCTAATAATTACGATTTCATACAAAATCTCTCATATAGATTTAAACATGAAAAACACGAAACCCTATTTTAAGGGGAAAATAGGCTTATGTTGCTTATGGCCGAAACATGGTTTAGAGTCGCAAATTTCCATCGCCTGAAACGATCGACGAATTTATAACGTCATAAAATTACATTGCTGAAGCGTTTTGATTTGGTTTGTAAAAAATTTATTGCGAATATATGGCGATTACTTCAATCCACTCGGAGGAAAATATTGCGCGAGAATTTTGTCAATGTCTTGTTATTGCTGAAGCAGATTGTGAAATAGTATCTAAGCAGTAAAATTAATTCCTAGATCCGTAAGATAGTTATTTATGTACGATATAGCTTAAATTCTAAGTGCTTATATTTCGTCTCAAATACAAATTGTAGTTGATATCCGAGAATTAGCTAAATTAATTGCTATTAATATGTTTTAATATATTTAAATAAAATTTGGGGTCGTACACAGACTGTAAGAACTTCGTGGCTATTTGTCGTTCTTTTCATAATAATACTTTTATAATTAGCTTTAAATAAATATCATCAATAAAATTATATTACTCTCAAGTAGATAGTACGTTATACATACTAATATTTTATATGTATGCTATATATAGAATGATATATTCTATATCTCTCGCTACATTTTTAAACTAGCCAAAACTTAATTTTAAGAATATTAAAATTGCCGAACTACTAGTATGTAGTTTAGAAACTAAAATAATATTAATTTCATACTATATAATCTATTCGTTTACTAGTTAAAGCGAAACAATCACATTGAAAGTGTTATGTTAGGATAACACTTAGACGAAGACGTGTCTCAGTACATAAAGAGAAACGCTAGTTTTCATTGGCCTTAACATGAAGAATATTCTCGACCTCAAACTCTAAGTGAATGGCTCTCAAGACGATCTTCACGAGAAAAGCGACGACAGACAATAATGTTTATAAAAATCGTTAGCTTCGATTGACGCCTTATATACTAACTCGTAAAAAGAAAACCTATTCAAATAAAAGCTCTATCATAATTTAATTATGTTTAGCGTTAGAATTTCACCTAAAATGAATTTCGAAATATTAAATTGCTGCTGTAAATGAAACAAATGTTGAACACAAGTTAGTGTTGTCTTTTTAACAGACCTAAAGGACCCAAAAGACATCATCCCGCCCTGTAGATCACCTTCCGGGTCAAATCAAGAGGCCTCCCTAAGACATGGACTCGCGAAACCCGACAAACCTATACACTAAAAATAATGACGATACACCTTATTATGGTAGTCGAAGAAAATGCAACCTGTATGTTAATCGAGGATGTCAAATATATTCATACGAAATTTTATGAAAATCTGTGCAGCCCTTTTTGAGTAATGAATAGTGTAACCAACCTAATTTTGGTAATACAATTTCAAATAGATTATATTATCTGTGAAAGGTTTGAGAATATAGAACCTGTACGTTTCTAATTAAATCAATGAAGGGTTAATGAAATTCTAAAGGTGACGAACCGCTGTCATTTAAGTACCGGTCACAACTATCTGTCGATAAGCCGTGTCGGCTTTGAGAGGTCTAATACGTATCAAGAAATTGATTTTATTCAATTGGAAGCTTGATTTATGCGAATCTCTTCTCGAATGTAACGAAGTTAAACGATAAATGCGATATAGAACGAAAGGTACTAAAGTACGCTTTATCACTTACTTATACGTATATGTTAAGTTATATGTGTGTAAACTTTTGATAAATTTCATCGATAATTTAAAAAAAAACCTAATAAACACGCAAAGTAAATACCACAAAACCTTAATCAGGTCAATTAGTTTTATGAGCCGTCAACTCTTCACAGTTATGGTCAGTATTATTTGTCGAATGAATTGATCTCGTTTATATAATTAATGTTATACATTTTGCACTATCAGCGATTTCTTTTTCAATGGAATATTGGATGATAAATAATCAGTAATTGTTCATTATTTAAGGAACATTTACATCGTACAATTTTTATATGGTTTAGTATTATTGTTTTATTTATTTTCATAAATAAATGATTTTTATTAGAGCTGAACTATAATGTGACCGCTATGTACCCGGAAGGTTTTACTCTAAGTTAAATTTACACTCCCAAAGGTGTCAGTTTCATAATGCTCCAAGTTTGTGCGAAACCACTAAGTGCCCTTTAATATTATTTATGAAAAACATAACGCAGAAAGCTCCGAATAAAGTATTCGCTCTTTTATACTAAAAAAAAATCTGCTTTGTACATTAAACCACTGAAATAACTTTATCTAAAACCACTTATGACTAATTTATTTGTTTTTTGACTTAGAATGAAGTCATACAAAACATATTCCTATGAATTTCTCAATACGACACTTGACGTATCGCGTGTTTTACCAGATGTAATAATATCCTACGAATAAATATGTAAATAATTTATATTACTTATCTACAAACAAAATAGACATATTACGCCAATATATGTCTATCCCTTGGTCGTATAATTTAATTTATTAACATTTCTATGTACTTGAAAGCACATATGTGTAATAATAAATTTCTGAATCCAAAGAGAATAAATTCTATATAATATTAAAATAATCATGAAACCTATATGGTGTATGGAAATTCATGTCAGGTAATGGGTGATGATTTGTATTTTTAAAAATAACCACTCTTCTAAGTTGCCAGCCATTTGTTACCAACCGTATGTTAAAATGCATAAATCTTTAAAGTAATTTACATTAAATCACCTCATATATCATGAAAAGAGATTATATTCAGCTCATAAATCGATCCTAAATGGAACCGGCCATTCTTTGTCACTCGGTTACATGACTGTAGTGCGTGAAGGATTTACGAGTCTGAGTGGTCCCCTCCCCTTGCGTAACCTCACGACCTTGACAGGCGCCAGCCCATAGGTACGCGAATATCAAGTATTCAATAGTCTTCGCAATCGAACTCAATATTGTTTTATTTACTTGCTGTCATTTATCAGTTTTTATATCAACTTGTTCAGATTCTTTTTTATATGATATCCTTTACATATTTAATTTTCAAAATCTGTTTATTCTATATTAATAAGGTTCCATTAAAACTGTTTAATTGTTATAAATAATTATTAAAAAACAGTTATTCAATTATATTGTTTTAAACGTAAGCAAATAAATTATATATTTTTTTAATACCCCATTCAAAAAAAATTGTAACCAGCATCTATTTAGATTATTTATACTCAATGTAATTTGAACCTATTTATCTAATCTGTAAGTTGTGGTATTGGAATAAAATATGTTTTATTATTAAAATTAATAAATTTCCATAAATATTCAAAAACAAACCACGAGTAGGCTTATGCCCTCAAGTATTTGAAATCAGGTTTAATCATCTCGACTCATTCCGAGATAAATACAAAGACATTCCCAACTCATTGTATTGAACATTTAATAGGGAATCTGATCTTTTGTGATTTAAAAAAGATCTGCAGTGGCCACGGTCTTTATTTTCCCTGTGTGATACATCCCTTGACGCGTACACGTGCTTCAATTAATCAAAAGTAATCGTTTAATTTATTAGTGGACTCGGTAAACTTTCGCAATTTAATATCAATAAAAATCGCATAATATTCACAAAATGCTGACGTAACATATGATTATAGTATCAACAAGCTAAATTATGTACATTGATAAAAATTATCTTATACCTCACGAAGAAAAACATATGTTTAGAGAAATTTGAAAGCGGTTACATATTTTGAAGTTAATCGTAACCAACAGCGAAATATTAATATATTCTGATTTACTTACGTTGGATATTCGGTAATTCACCCGAGATATTTCTCTTATGGAAACAGAGAGGCAAACGTACAGGAGGCTCACCCAGGATAAGCGGTCCTCCGCCCATGGACAGCTCCAGCTCTAACTGGGTCACGTGGGCGTTGCCGCTCTTTAAGGGCAATGCCCCTCATTGCCCTTCTAGTCAACTTACAATGGTTTCTAGGAGATTGGGTAAAAATCAAATGAGCTTTGCATGTGATTTTTCTATTTTTAATCCATTAATAAATTCTTAAAAATAAAAACTCATTAATTTTTACGTTATCTCATTTTCCTCTTAGATATTTTTATTTGAAGTTTAGATTGTTGTTTGTCCGTATATTGATAGGCGTAAGTTTTTAAAACAAGTAGAATATTGGATGATAAAAGGTACTTATTATGCAGGTGACTTTATTTTCTATTCTTTAAGTTCCAAAAACACGATGTCATTGACTTTTCTGACATTTTCATTCACTAAAATAATGATTTTAAAAATAAATATAGTGAATACAACTTTTTGTTTAATAAAAAAAGATTATAATAACTTTTTTAAACGAAATTTTTACTCTTAAACATAAAGCTCTGTAAATATACTTGTTTAACATTCATAGGAAAATCAATGTAGAAGAATAAGAAAATAATATCCATCAATCATTCAAACTCGCAAAAAAGTAGTTACTTCCTCAGACATCTATAGAGACAGAAGGAAAAAGTAAATTTCCCTACAAACGGAGGGATTCACCCAATTTCGTAGGATATAGAAGAAATAGCACATACAGGATATATATTCCATTTACACGTGATATAGAGGGCGGCTGGTGGACCGATATATTTGTAGTTTTTGTTCGTTAAACGCGGCGGCGCTTTTTCTATTTGTTTTTATGTTGTAAAGTACAGAGGAACCGTCAATTCAGTTGACTATTAATCAACGAAGGCGTGGTTAGTTTAATAGTCAAAGTTTTCAAGTATATAACTAAATATATAATGTTCGTTTAGTTAACTAACAAATTAAATACTTTTTAAAATTAAAAAGTATTTAATTGGTGACAAGCATTTGAATACGCAACGAAATAAATATTCTTATGTGAAGTTTTTGAGACTTTATCTATTATATTACTATTTCATTTTACAGCGAACGTTTTGAAAATTGGAAAAATTGTAATGTTAAATCCACGAAGGCCAAAGTTATTTCACTAAACATACATTATGCTTTCGCATTCAGTCGCGGCTGTCAACTGTTGAATAAATCCCGTCACGTCTCACAATACACAATCTAGAATCTAGACTATTATACAAACATATTCAATGGAATTTTAAGAAAATATACTTTTTATTTATTCACGTTCAAATTATATTATTTAAGTATACCTGCTTGATGAAAAATATGTTTTACATAATTAAAACTATACATTTCCTTATAATTCAAAATATTAGTTTGGGTACATTTGTTTTGAGAGCCTTGTAGCTAAGTGGTTTTATAAGTGAGCTTGACAGTGGTCGGGTGACTGTCTTAATACTGTCACACCCATAGGGGAGCCATACTAAAGCATAGGCTCGTCCGAAGGGATACCACGGGTTCACAGAATACTCAGCGTAAAACGGTAATTGTACTTGAGAAAGGTACTTCTACAGTGCTTCGCCGAGTGAGTGATATCGGATGCCCTTAAAAATACCACTTAAGCGATGTTAAAAGCCGGCAACACACCGCGCATGGCGCGTTTATCTACGGGCGGCGGTGTTCTTTTAGCATATAGGAGACACATCCGCTCCGTTGACCGGTATACCAAAAAAAATTGTAATACATTTATGTAATTATAAAGGAACCTTAAAATACAAGAATATTGGTTTTTTATTACGGCCCGTGTCGTCGTGTAATATCTATTGTGGATACAAACATTGAAATAAGGTTGCTGGAAGTAAATAAATTCACACACCAGCACAATTTTGTTGATGAAGAGATGAGAATACTATATTCCAAAATGTTAGCATGTTTTTCTTTTTTATCTCGATAATCTGTACTCGAAATTGGTATCGTTAATTGTAATAGATTTTATTTGATCTTAAATAACATAAATAAATCTGATAATACTCAGCGTAGTTTATCACGAATTATTTTTTATTTATTAGGTTATGCTATACGAAACTAAAAGCTTATTAGAATGTGGAAGAAATATATGGTTGAATATTGAAGTTATTGTGAAAATAAATCGTGAAAATAAATTTTTATAATTTATTGACCGCCAGTCGGCCGACCGACCACAGATAACACACCTTAACCAGCTACTATATTTTTAATGTCTTTTAATTTTATAGAAAAGTGTATGAACGTAATATTTTCTTAATAAAAAAGCTTCGAATTTAATGCGAAGTATGTAATAAATGTATGTAAGTAATTTACTAAAAATGGTACAAAATTAAATCGAATATAACATTTGTTATCCATTTAATGTTTCTGCTTCGAATAAATGTTATCTATTTTTATATAAATAAAAAGATACGAAATTATCCTTGACATCCGTTCTTTTCAAGGCAAACTCTTTTTTAGTATCCGGAAAAACGTAAAACCCTCTTTCTTTTCTTTCCTCAAACTTTTAGTTGTCATTCATGAACATGGAAAATTGACGAAATGATTTGATTGATTCACAAAATTGTCTATGGAAGTCAGCAGCTCAGACTTTTCTAGCGTAAATATTTAATAAAATAGAGTGTTGGGGTAGAGACTACGGACCGGCAAGCGCAGCGTGGGAAGTCCACCCACAAGATGGACAGATGATCTTTCAAAGGTCGCCGGAAGACGCTGGATGCAGGCCGCTTCAGACAGGTATACATGGAGGTCCCAAAGGGAGCCCTATATCCAGCAGTGGACGTCGTGCGGCTGAGATAATGATGATGATGAAATATTTAATGCATAATCGCAGTTATTTTTTATCTATATTGAAAAAACAGACAACTTGGAGTTAGGTAGCATCAGAAATAGAACGTTCGGTAGGCTCTCCATCAAAATAAATCACGCTGCCTGCGGATCGTATCTTCCATCTACCCATCCATTTGAAGGGTTGACCCTTAGGGTACCAGAATAACTATATCAAGTACCTAAATCAAGGGCCTAACAATACGTCTACAATTATAAATAAATTATCTACGGCCGAGATAACTTGTACTATTATAAATTTATTATTATATTTTTATAGAAATATAATATTGGAATTGTTTAAGTTGTTTAAGTAAATTAAAGATAAAGATGAATCGAGTCAAATTTAAGTTTAAATACGTTTTTATGGTATAGCGGGCAACGGAACAGGCGGGTCTTCTCTATAAAAAGAGATCATTTCCATCCATGGACAACCACGCCACAATACGCGCCTTGGTTGTGGTGCCGGTTTTTTACGCCGACTAAGCGGTATAGACCTTTGATGTTCTCACTCATTCAGCGAAACACAATTCAAGTATTGTTTTAATGGTTTAATAAAAATTACTCGCCAATTCAATAAAAACGGTAAATATCGTTTCATTGTTCTATTTGATCCAGATAAATTGTTGGGTTAGTTTTAAAATTAAATATGCTTTAAATATTTCTGGTTATTCTACTGACTGAATCTTTTTATAATGTTCAAATCCAGAATGCAACAGTGTCTAAAAAATTTCCGAAATTCGGTTTCAAACGTCTCACTGGATGATGTTTCTATGATTGCTTATTCAAATTTATTCGGTTTTAGGTCTCTTAAAGAGTCTTATGAAATATAGCTAAAATATAAAATGAATATTAATATTGAGACATAATAGTAAACTATAAAATAATATGCTCATTATTCAATATTAAAAGTAGGGGTCAAGTAGAGAAAGACTTCTTTTTCTCAATACATATTTTCCTATTTGTAACAGATAATAAATATATATTTCATAATACTGTATAAATGTAACATACGATAAACGTTAGATAGAAGCTTCCTGAATGTAAATATTTTGACGAATACTTCCGAGTATTTCTTGAGTTTACCCATCTTTCGGAAAGGCATAATTCTATAAAATAACATATTGCTCTTAGGAATTTTTGCAGTTGATAATAAAAACTCAAAAGCTTTCTGTGATGAAAATATCTTTGGGATGTTTTAAATGTTTGAGAACATGTTAAGACTTTATTGAGTTTTTTGACATTATTGAAAGTATTATTTTGCAATGTCTTTATTTTATTGATATAAAATAATTCAACTAGTTACCAAGTGAAGATTAGCATTTGTCTCTGATTATTCAGAGAATAATTTTCAGATTTTAGATTAAAAAATAGGCAATACTGTCACTTAAAATAGCTCGAGTTCCTAACCTAAATGTTAGAACATAGCATTAAAAAATATTAATGCCAGATGATTTTCTTGAACGTTCGCTTTGGATCAAAACACGTTTGTGAACTGTGAGCTTTCATGATGATCTTTTATTTAATAAACTCACATGATTTACCCGCGTTGACTCTAAAACAACAAGACATATAAGATTTTTGTATAAAACGTTTATATACAATACAAAATACCTCATAAAGCAATGTATTACTACTCAGCGGATAAAAAACAAACGCACTAGCTTCGCTCCGCAATTTCACCCTCTAATTTCCACGTAACACGATCAAATTTAAAAATATTTCCTTAATCCGAAACTAAATTCTGAGATTAGTGGGATAAATCCAACAATCATTTAAAATCTGCCGGATAAAATATATAAATTACCCCTCATAGCATAGAGAACCGACCTAAATACGAACCCATTTTAACCAATGGCCCAGCCAATCGTTAATTACTTCCTGTTATCCTTAACACGGTGAATTGTACCGATCAAATCGATCTTAATTCATTTTAAAGGATATTTTCATTTCAAACGCATAATCCGTGTCAACACTTTGTCGAAACTCGATTTCCATTCAAATTACAAAATAAAAGTAATCTATAGGTACATGTAACTTTTTATTTCATATCTCTTTTTGTCAAAGTCAAGTACTTAATTCAAGGTTGGCTTAAATGAAGCTCTTTTGAAAGTAACATCGATTTTTATTTGTACAAACGTACATCGAATTTATATTCTGACAAATAAGCAATGTTTATTAAATTTTTAACAATTTGTCATTAATTTCTTTATGAAAATGTAACCTTTTGGCATAATGAATTACTTGATCATTAAAAAATCGTCAAAAAACTTTGATGATGTTAGAGAGTAATTTTAAGTGTTTAAAATGAGATGTTTTACTAAGTATGCTTTGATAGTATGATCCTTTTTATAATTTTTTCTTGACAATATTTCTTCAATTATTTTTGATAAATTGGCCGGTGAACTCGATTTTTTTCTATGAATGTCTACCTCTCTGTGGGCCAGAGAGCCTCTACAGCTCAAAGCAGGCTTGAAGGCGAGCTCGCGGGCTTGCCAACAATTTATATTTTTACCGCGACTAGCGCAAGGGCATCTCCTGTGAGAGGCGAACCCCGGCTTGAGCCGCCGCAATTGGTTCGCCTGGGCGGCAATGGATCCTCGCCATGGTTTCCAGCGAAGACAGTTTTTACAGCAATTCTTACACAGAAGCTTTACATCTGATTTGCTTATTCCTCACGGGAAGCTTAATATTAATCTTTTTATTTGCTATTGTGATGATATAATTTAGATCCTGTAGGTTTGTTTGTGTGTTACAGTCTCCGCCGCCTGTGTGATCAGAAAACTCGAAAACATAAAACAAACATTTTACTGCAGCAATATAATTAGATGCCAAAGATTCTTGCGTCTTCGGCATTTTAACCTAGAACTTCCACTGCATTAAACCACTCAGCCATGGAGACAAAAAATGCAATATTAATCTATAAGTTTCACTTAACTTCCGATACCCAGAGCTTTTAATAACTATCTTAAGATATCAGTTTGAAAGCTTGTGACAGATCGTCGGACAGCTTACGGGATTCGTGACCTGAGTTAATTCGAAAAGAAAAATCTCTGTGATTACTTTCTTTGCTTCGGTTCGGCTCTTTTGTAAAATATCCAGTTTACGCTCTCATTACTATTAAAATAACTCCGTTTTAATCGGTATTCTTATATCTCTATTTAAATTGGTTATTATTTTTACTTTAAAACATTTGTTAATGAGTCAATTATGTTGCTAGATATCAAAGATGTGATATAGTGAAAGTTATAGCTGATAAAAAAATTCCCTATTTTATCAATGCTTACATATATTATTTTATTTCTTTAAAAAAAATTACTATGATAAACCTGATTAATTACAAAAATATTTTATTGAATTATACAATAATTATACCAGAAACAGTGTTAACATTGTGAAATCAACTAAGTAGCAGTAGTTTCGCCGTTATCCGGTTCAGAATGCTACGCATGTTGCACTCCTGAGAAGTCTGACCCTTAAGTTGCCTTATTTATTATATTTAATATCTAAGTATCTGAAAATATGATATAAATGAACTATATTAGCCTGTAGCTACCTCATTAACAAAATATCTACTAATGGCTCGGTGTAAAACTGCACATACTAATGAGGGTAGAAAATGAGGTATAAGTTTTAATATTTTTCTGTAGTAAAATTTTAAAGGAGTATATATTTTCTCTTTATTTCTTTTACTAATAAGTTTATAATACTAGCGAGTTAAATTACTTTTGAAAGCATAATTACAGCAAGTTTTTGGGTTTATATCCGGAAAAACAAATGAGAGAACATGTTTACTACTTCCATCTTTGCCTAGTTTGGGTGGATTACTCGAC
>JAAAKR030078945.1:0-16836 GCA_010014985.3 Delias pasithoe
CTTGCTAACCGTACTGGATATTCCACATTACTGTTAAAACTCAAAGATATGAGTAATATTATAATGATAGTGGGATTGTTTAAAGAAGGCTATCATAAAATAAGGTTGTAAAGTAAATAACGACAAATGATACAAATGTTTACGAGTATCCTCTTATCTATGTCGTAGACAGCTATTTATAACTAATATTGTGTATAATGTACGCTTAAGAAGATTATATTTGTATGGAAGTAAACATCAGACACGAAGGTAGTTCTTTGCTGTGTGGCTTTTAAAGATCTGAAATATTTGAATGAACAACATGATCTCAAAATCCTTCACAATAATTTAATATAAAAAAAGGATTATACATCCATCCATGTCCAATTTAAAAATTTTATAAAGAAAATAATTAATATTAAGTAGCCAGGAGTTTATTTATTTTTAAATTTGTTTGAATTCAATTTGTTGAGAGTAAAAAATATTAGCAATCTACCAATCCATAGATATACATATAATCAATTAATTATTTCCGTAAATCTCACTTATTTCAAATTATAACCCTTACAGGATTGGGCGGAAACCAGCTCTCATAATTTGTTCGCTAGGTGTTTTTATGGGGAACTTTAAGACCTTAGCAAAATCCTACAATCTATATATTTGTTTGGAGTTTATAGAGTCGGCATTGTCTGGAGGGGCGTACACTGCGGCCACAGTCTTAAGTATGTATATTGCGTATTAAGTAAAGTTATTGTTTTCATATTGACCGTTTTTGAAAAGTAATTATATTATAAACGCGAACGTTTGTAAGTATGGATGTATGTTTCTCTTTTAGTAAATAACTACAGAAAGGATTTTAATAAAATTATATAGATGATTTTAATTGCAATGATATTTTGCTCATACACCAAAATAACACATAGGTTATGATTTATAATGATATATTGTATAAATTGGCTAAAATATCATAAAATGTCACGTATTTTATTTTAAATATTATTTCAGTGATTGAAATTGGTGGAAAGAAGACACGGTTTCTTGCTGGTGTATTATTCGCGTATGCAATTTATATGGGAGAAGCAATATTTGCAGGCCTTGCAATGCTTGTGCCATATTGGAAAAATTTACTCTACATAATGTGTTCACCTTCTATCTTATTCCTATCTTATTTTTTTTTTATAAGAGAAAGCCCACGCTGGCAAATATTAAACCAAAAAACAGAAAAAGCAAAGAAGACGCTTAGAAAAATAGCCAGAATGAACAAAATTACTATAAATTTGGATTATTTAGATACAATAAATGAAGATATGCTAAAAGAGGCATGTAATGAGACTGAAACTAAACGGGAAGGGTATATTGCGGTCCTTAAATCGAAAGAAATGATGAAAAGATTGTTTGTGGCGGCATTTTGCCGATTCGCTGTTAGTTTTATATACTATGGTCTTATAGTCAACTCTGTATATCTCCCTGGAAATAAATATACGAATTTTTTGTTGGCAGCCGTAATGTCCTTTCCCGGTGAATTAATTTCTATGTACTTCATGAATAAGGTTGGGAGAAGACTTCCTCTTTGTTTCGGGTATTTAATTTGTGCCGCAGCGAATATTGCCAGCGCATATACACCCGAAGGTATATATTACTCTGTTTATGTATGTGGCATTGAGTCTGAGTCTCGGACACAAATTGGTAAGTATGCAAGATGCATTACAGTTCGTTTCCATGAAACGTTACAGACTACACTGGCGTTAAAATAACGCTCTTCTTGCTTGGAAAGCTCGTGGTGGCGGCTTGCTTCACTGGCATCGCGACCTACACGATGGAACTTTTCCCGACTAGCGTCAGGGGATCCCTTCTCGGCATTTGTACGTTGGCATCTTGTGTCGGAAGCACTATAGCACCCCTAACCACAATTCTAGTAAGCTGTTCCATATTATGCAAAGACTAAAGAGGAGATTCTACTCGAGGTTCTTCCTAAGAATTGCTAAATGCTGTCCGCATGTAACTCCCAGTTAGATTTCCTAGTTATAAAACAAATCTACCTTTAAATGGCATAATTAAAGTTCACGTGAGTCAATTGGTATCAATAAAATAAATAAATTGGCCATAATAATGAGTAAAATGTTTAAAAATGTGTGTGGCGACATAAGTTTTAAGCGAAACAATTGTTATTGAAGTGATTCGGTTTTTCTTTTAACAATAGCTCATTTAATCAAGACACATCATTTTATTAGGTATTGAAAATTATTAGAAGCGTTTTTTTAAATGTCTTCAATTACATTGTCATTTCAAAAATAAACAAAAACAATAAATTTTAAAAATCGTTTTCAGTTAGTCCTGACCATGATAAAAAAGGAATAAAAGCGTCATTTAGTTGCAGCTGATTTTTTACTTCTTACTTTAAATTTCAGACATCCATATCATCAATACTTACATCATTTTGCTTTGGCGCTACAGCAGTGATTTCAAGTCTTCTTCTCATTCTAACACCTGAGACTAAAGATCTTCCGCTAATGGACACCATCATTCAAATATACGAACACGCCGTAGCAGAAAAGAAGAAGAAACAAGAGAAGAAACAAAAATGTTCTGTAGACAACAATGCATATGACTTAGAAAATTCTACTCGTTTATAATAATAGTGAAGTTAAAATATATATCTATTGCAATAACAATAAATAAACGAGAATTTTATTATAATAGTTAATATTTATAAAAGAGAAGTTATGAAGCTACTTGTCATTTGTGGTTGATGTATGTATATGTAATTATTTATATATTTTATGTTTATGGGTGTTCCAGTAATATATTACCTCCAATAAACTAAATGGAAAGAGCATTATAAAATTAAGTATAATTGTTAAATTTTATGGATATTTATTATTTTAAGTGTCTTAATACTGTCGCACCCTTGGGAGAGCTACACTGAAGCCGTATACTGAGTATGGCACTGAAGCGTATGTTAACCTAAATAATATATTTATTATCATACATATTCGTCGTTTATTCATAAAAAAATATCTTTCTGTAAAGTTGTACTTTGGAATTTTACTAATTGAACAATATCATTTACGGCCAAGATAACAGTAAAATATATTTATACTATTTACTTGTCAACTAGATGAACAAAAAATATGGACGAAGATAAACTCTTATTTTTTTAACTGACGTCCTTAAAAAATAAAAACGAGGTAATGCTTTCGATGTATATTTTGTTTTTCTTCTAATTGTATGTTAGTTAAACCTTAACGATAGAATCATTTATTTTATTCGAAAATGTTGAGTTTCCGTTCATTTACAACTTTTTCCAGACCTATTAATTCAGAAATTAACGAAATCAATTGGGATATCATCAAATAATCCAAATTTATTTAACTTTTTATTTACAGTCTTTAATTAATTCCTTGAGTAATTAATGTTGATTTTTTACTGGTGGCATAAATTATTGGTAAGTATTGATATCAGAAATGAATAACAGTCAGTTGATTCCTTATACATTCTCCAATAATGTATATTTCTATGATAATGATTAAATATTCTTGTGCTGAGACAAGCCACCAATTATCATAAGTTCTTATAACTGTAGTTATAGAAAGATAAAAGTTTTATAAAATATTAGGTTAGTTTTAAATAGAGGATTCTAATACAGCTTGATAGCTAATGCAATTTATTTTCTGAGTAATTCAGTTATAATTAGTTGCGTTAAAATGATCTAAAAACGATAATGTAGACACAATATCTCTTCTCATCATTTTACACCATTGTTTTCGTATTTTCATATCAATGAATACGAAACAACATATTATCGCGTATTTTTGTAATTCCACGTCAAACAATTGTAATTAAACCCGAAAATATATATATATGAAGTAATTATAACACGCAGACCACTTACAGAACCAAAACTGCAACAATTGGGTCTTTCTTTCTATTAGAAATTCAATGTTTTAAATTCCAATTTGAAAAATAAATATTTGTGAGTTCAGAGTATAAATATGTAAATGATTAATTTAAATCATAAACACATATGCATTCATATTCTAATTAGTGATATTGTGTTATAATTAAAAGTTTGAATTTTATTACATTATATTATTATTAATATTATGTCTAGAAGATTGAAAAATCGTTCAAAAAATTATGCGAATATTTTGTCACAAAGTATTAAGAGTTATAGTTTTCATAAAAAAATGTTATAAAATTGTTACCAGACGCTTACTTTGGGTGTTAAACAATAGTTTGCCAAATATACTAGCGCTTTGTACATAGCCGCTAAATTCAAAAGACAATAAGATGGAAAGTAGACATTTGAGTAAGTAATATATATATACTCATATTATCATATAAATAGCTTCATTAGGTAGATAGCGACAGACTTTTGTTTCAATTTCAAGGATGTAACTTCGCTGTTAATACGTATAATAAAACACATTTATATTTTTCTAACATATTTATATTTAATTGTTAATTTCTAGTTTAGAAACTTAAGGTAATGAGAATAAAAATTAAGTAACTTATAAAAATTAAATAAAATTATGTAAAAGTATGATGTTCATTTTTCTTCTTTCAAATTCAATTATGTTTTAGTATTCGAAATATGTAAAGAATGTCATTAAATACTTTTATTTCAACTAAAATCTTATTTCTTTACATTGTAAAAACATGAATAGAAAGATAATCTTTCAACACATAATTACTTATAAAAATAAAAGGAAGTAATTTTGCAATTTGAATACATTCATCATCACAAAATGATGTTTGTTATTATTTAATGCCTCGATAACAAAAGTTTTGACACTTAACTCGATGTAAATAAAATAAGACCTTCATAAAATCTGAAAAGGAAATTATTGTTTTTTATTTATTTGTATCAAAGTATTGTCAACCCTGATATATCGAATAATTAATTGTAATTTGAATGGGAAACTGAAATATAATAATATATTTAAATTTTCATTACACAGTTTATTGAGTTTGCCTTTAGACACAGCGACCTATCATTTACTAGTGAACTTTATTTACAAGTTAACAATGGCTAATACTAAAGTCATCTCACACCAATTTGGCTATTATCAAAAGATCCAAATTTTTTTAGGTTGTTTGCCTGCAGTCTTTAATTCGATGAGTAATGTTAATTTTGTGTTTGTTGCCGCTGACATAAATTATCGGTAAGTATCGAAATCAGAAATTGTTAAAAACTTGTTGATTCGTTAGACATTTGCCAAAAAATTTATGAGTATATTAGTACAGACTGATAAAATTATTTTCGATATATTTGATAGTTTGGTTAAAATATAGTTTAGGGTGCCCCTTGGCGAGATTAGAGATTTTTGTTTGGCGCCAATCCTGTTCGTTCTGAACTCTGTGCAAACAATAATGTAACAATAATAAAAGCAATATTATTGTAACCTTATAGTAATAGTTATATAATAAACCGTAAAAGTAATACAGAAAGCACATAAATTGGAATATCCTCACTTTGCGGTACCCTAGACATTGCTTAAATCTACTTGTTATGCGAGGTTCATGCTCTTTATGCTTTAATAAACAAATACTTAAATGTTTCGGTGGAATTAGTATAGAGACGTACAAACTTTTGGTTAAAAAATTATCATTAAGAAGCCACGTCTGAAACGTGCCACACAAAGCATTAAGGAATTCAACGCATTAGTGTGCTTACTATCACTGTTTGCCTAGTTGGGTTAAATATTGATTATAATCTGTGACAATAACAAATCATGAACCATATATTTACAGTTGCCGTGTACCAGAATGTGAAACAAATAATCAATATTCGCCAAGCTGGTGGCCAACCTCGGCTATAGATTCTTGTTCTCGACCTTTATTCCATAGATTTAGTAATGAATGTATAAGTAGTAATTATTTAGGGGAAAAGGAAAAATGCACCGAATGGATTTATGAGACAAACAACACTGTTATAGCTGAGGTATATAGCTACTTAAAATATTTAATTATTTAAAGTGTTCAGAATGTTTGAATAGACAATGCAAATGCTTTTGTAAATTTCTGTAGCGTGAGGAGGTCTGTGTGGAGCATGAGGGGTTGAATTTTAAAAATATTACCCAGAGAATGATAGGTCATTTATAAAATTTATAATAAAACTCGTGGCGAGAATAGCATCAAAAGAGTAATGGAGGTTGAAATAGTAGATAAATAGCAGCTCAGAAGATAATTATTTTCATTCTAACAAATATGATTACGAAGCCCCAAGTAACTACTTTAATTTACAACAGTATTAAGTAAATAAACATTTTGATGATAGATATCTTTATATTTATATGTAATAGCTGAGTATCTACATTTCTGATGAAACAAAAGACCAAAAAGTCAAGTCCATCTAGGTATGTAAGATATCTATTGAGTAGGTCATCGATAAACGTATTGAAACACAATTTGTAATATACAAACTAAAATTAAATTACCATAAGTAAATAATAATAGTAATCATATCTTCATATGATTTTAATAAGTGTTTACGTCTCTCCTTCATTAAACTATATTGTTTCAGTTTGATCTCGCCTGCCAACCGATTAAATCTAACTTGATTGGAACAGTGCACAACATTGGCATCGCCATTTCGATGCTATTAGCGGGATGGATCAGTGACAGGTAAGCCTTTACGCCCTTATTACAGTACTGCAATAATTTTAACTGTAATTCATTTGATCTTGTAACTCTATTTAGAAAACATCTAACGTCAAAACATCTAACGTCTCCATTTGCATTAAGATTCTCTAGGTAGTTATTTTCTCAAGAAAATAAATTTTTATCACCAATTTTTACTATTGTTTCTTTTTAAATTCCAATAATTATCATTTAGACTGTACACCGTAGATAAAGATAGAGAGAGGCAATGTTAAATATATTTTACTATTTTAGTAGGAACTTGCATTATTGAGTAAGATTAATCTTAAGCGCATCATCACACATTAATGAAAATATATTTGCAGTATGAGAAAAATAATATTTTGACGCTTTTTTAGAAACACGTTATTTTCACTGAAATATCTATTATATTTAGAAAATTTTATATTATTACTTTATTGTGTAGTATAATAATATAAATTAATGTTATAAAAAGGGACTGCGATTCAATACTCTTTGGTGTCTTCTATTTAGGATAGGTCGCAAAACGACTCTAATAATCTGTTCCACCGGTATGTTTGTGGGATTATTCAAAACATTTACATCGTCGTATTATGTGTATATTGCGTTGGAATTTTTGGAATCTATATTGTGTGGAGGTGTAAATACAGCTGGACTGGTTTTAAGTAAGTGGTAAGAGTTGATATTCAAATGAGCCATGTATTTTAATAGTTATAAAAATAATGACGTCTTTAAATAAGACTTTGGATAGAGTCACGCAAACGAAACTCACAGCGAGATATTAAAAATTAAATTAAAACAATCAAAACGCATTTTAAAATGTAAATATATTTTTTATTTAAACGAGCTTACTATAAACACTTATAATTATCGTAAGTTTTTTAAATAAAACTTAAGTAATAATATTTATAGAGCCATAAAACTTTATATTTTTATTAATAACGAGTCTTTTTAAAACAGTCTTTCATTTTAAACATATTCATTGCTACATAGGATATTATGACCATATGTTATTCTGAAATTTATTAATTTTCTTTCAATGATCAATTTTTCAGTGACCGAAACGTGTGCTAGAAATAAACGAGTTTTCTCTGTAATGTTAATTGGGGTATCGATTTCTTTGGGCGAAGTGATTTTCGGATGTATTGCCATTGCTGTTCCCTATTGGAGAACCCTCATTTATATTGTTTATTCGCCAGCTATATTATTCCTCTTATACATCCCGCTAACCAATGAAAGCATACGATGGTTGATCGTGAATAATAAATTGGATGAAGCCAAAAAATCACTGATCACCATGATTAAAATGAATAAAATAGACATGGATCCTCAAGACATCTATAAAATGGATGTGAGCCAGCTGAAAGTTACGTGTGATGTCGAAATACAAGAAAAAAGAGAACATCTCGTTGATGCATTAAAGTGTAAGGAAATCTTGAAACGAATTATTGTGGCTAGTTTCTGCAGATTTGCGGCTTGTCTCACGTACTACGGCCTCACATTTAACTCAGTCTTGTTGCCGGGTAATAAATATACGAATTTCCTAATGACTGCTCTAATGTCATTTCCCGGGGATGTTCTTTGTTTACTTGTGATGAATAAATTTGGAAGAAAATGGCCCTTAATGTGCGGATATGCCACAGTATGCGTATCATGTATTTTGTTTTCTGTCTTCTCTGAAGGTGAGTCAATAATAAGTTGTATAACCACACCTATTGCCTAGGTTTTTCTATTAATAAAAACAAGAAATTCATTGTCTGGATAATAATAGTAAATTAAAATGATTACAATATTGACTTGTTGCTTAAAATAAACATATTTTACAGATTTTTATCAGATTAAGATCACATTTTATCTAATAGCAAAGGTGGTGATATCCGCCTGCTACACCGGGATTGTTACATACACAGTGGAGCTATTTCCAACAAGTGTACGTGGTTCGTTACTGGGAATCTGTGTTCTGGTGGCAGCAATTAGCGCCATCATGGCTCCTCTTACCCCAGCTTTGGTAATACGATTGATACCTATATATAACAAATGATTTAAAGTTGTTTTCTCTTGTTTAATAACATAACTGGAAATTTTAAGCCGAGGAATAATATTCCTCGAATCGATCAAGTACGACGAGCTTAAGTGGTTATTTAAAAAAAGTTAAAGGAACAAACATTTTCAGTTTGAATTTGTTTCAGACTTCTATAAACCCAATTTTGACTGTAAGCTGTTTCGGAATTTCTTGTCTAATTGCAACCTTCTTACTATTTCTCACACCGGAAACTAGTATAACGCAACTTACGGACACTATCAAGCAATTATCAGAAGCGACCGATAAACAGAAAGAAAACCAAATGCATTGTAGAGAGAACAATGCCTTCAATTATTCCACTCATATGTAAAACTTTTAAAAAAGATTCCATTCAGTACATTTTCTAACACATGTATAATGTGATTAAAACATAAAATAATTGATTTTCGACATTAAATAATTTCAAATTTATTTATTTAACACACTTAATATTGTGCACGTCATTCTCACACGAAATATATGTAAGCTTGTAATCGTTAGACATAAACTTTCAGTAGTTACTAGTAAATAATAAATTTATTTGAAAGATAATATACTCAGATCAAATATTTGTAATGGTTAAAATAATATACCTGCTATGTACCTATTCAATGACTCTAAATTGTCTATAATTTTTTATTAAGGCTCATGTTTTAGAAATGTTTATACTTATAAAATAATTATATAATTTGCAATATCTTCTTTAACATATAATATAAACGTTGAAATATATCACGAAACCTAGTTCCATTCCTGTAACTATATGAGGTTATTTTAGTTTAGGTTAGTTTAGTTTATAATTTTAGTTTATTTTTATATATTATATGTAATGCAAAACTTGTTGTGTCTAATTTATACAAATTTGTATATAATTACATACTACAAAATAACAAGAGTGTTTTGTCACAAAGTATTACGTTTGGAACTCTAATAAATTCCATTAAAAATATGTTACAAAATTGTTCACAGATACGTATTTTGGATGTTAAATAGAAAAAAAAAAATACAATTACTAAACACTTTTGTTTATTGTCTTTTTTAATAACTTGAGTACCCATATTAACATATAAATAGTCTAATTAGCACATTTTAAGATAAATACTGTCATTATGTAGATAGCGGTATTTTTTTCTTTCGATTCAAAAGTACAACATTGCCATCGGCCACGTACCTATACGGAATGCTGAATGTGTAGGTAATGAAATACATTAAAATTTTGTAATCATATTTATATTTAATATATATATATATATAAATATTAAAGCTCATAAACCTAAAAAAATTACAATACAAAATAAATAAGTTATTTAAAGTTAGGCTATTTAATATTCTTCTTTCAAATTTAATTATTTTAAGAATGTGAAGTGTGGGAGAGCCATGCTGAAACATATGTCCGAAGTAATACCAGAGGCTCACAAAATACTCGGCGTGAAACGGTAGTTGTACTTCAATTGGTACTTCTACTGCGCTTCGTCAAGTGAGTGAGGATATCGGAGGCGCTTAAAAATGCCGCTTAAGCGGCGTAAAAAGCCGGCAACACATCTAATGCGTGGAATACGGTGTAGTGGGAAGCAATGCTCTCTTATCATATAGGAGACCCATCTGCTCCGTTGTCCGCTATACAATAAAAAAAACTTTCAGTTGTTCCTACTAAATAATAATATGTAGGTAGGTATATTTAGGGCGAGGAGTTTTAATAGAAAAAATTGTATATCAGCTAAGTTTTTCTAATTCGTCTTTAATTTTTATAAGGAAAAGTCAGAAAATAGGTTTTATTTTTTGTATTGTTGCCGTAAAATATAATAAAGCCTCTCTAAAAGAATACTAAAAAATTATAGCGGTGTATACACAGTTATTATACAGTATACATGTTGATGATACATAGGTAATAAATATCTATTTATAACTTACAAAATAGTCAAGCCAATGATATCGATTTCTTCAATGCGGGTCTTCTGACACATAATTTTCTTTACATATATTTATACAAGTACCTTTTACAATTTCAGGTAAGATTAAAATTGAAAAGGTACTATAATGCTACTCGTACATATAAGAATTTACAACCACCATCAGTATTTAGCCATCGATTGGTCCGAGTAAGGCTTACCAGTTCCCGGCCGATCATTAACCCAGTTGGGTTTCACGTCGCGAGCGGAGGGCACGCCAGCGGCGCTCGCCGCCGTTTTACCATGCAATTGCCAGAAGCACCCCCGCCACCCCTCGCCCCCTTGTGGGATCGAGTACTCCGCGCCCGTGCTCTTCCGCCAGATCTCGACGTCCAACTTCTTTATATAGCCATCAAGGATCGCCTCACGCACCCAGAACGGGAAGTAAGGCTACACGCATTAAGAGTCCTCGCCGATCTTCTACCTCTCTCAGACAATGCGCTCTCATTTCCGTTCGACCAAGTTATTGATAATCTAGGCCATACCTCGCCCAACGTAAGGAAAGCTGCATTAGACGCGCTAAAGGTATTTTGTTTGCACTGCGAAGAACCAGAATGTGCAGCTCGTGCAATACTGGATAAGTGTTTTTACAACAATATTCGACCTCATTCCGCTGATTATAGTTTTAAAACAAATGTTGTAACTGGTTTATTGTTATCTATTCCAACCCTATTTGGAATTTTGAAACGAAGATGTAGAGAACTTGATATGTTTCCGGTAATTGAAAATTTAGGTGAAAAATTGTTTGATCCAAACCACAGAGATGCTGCTTTACGATCGGGAATGAAACTACGCCGTATTTGTGGGCCACGTGATTACGCCCTGTGTTTTGCAAAGCTAGATTCTAGAGTTCAAGAAAAATTTCGATACTTATGTGAAATGTACGATGAAGACTCAATGGACGTACATTATGGGCCAAGAAGACCACGAAATGAAAACGTTGTACAAATTAATCGAATTTTAAATAATTCAACAACTATACCTATTCACTTATCAACTGACTCTTCATCGGAAGAGTCATATAGAGCCTCAACGCATAACAATAATTACGGTAAAGTTATAATAGAGACAGAAATAAAATTCGATTCCGACACTGCAATTACTATGACGGTGCTCGAACAAAATGAAACCGAGTCCGATAAATCTACTGGTAGTGACGGCGAATTCGATAGTGATGATCGTTTGTTCTTAAAGTACAGTGAAGCGGATTCTGAGGAAGATTCAGATGTTATAGTGAAAAAAGTGCGCTTTGGAGGTGAAAGTGTAAAAATACGGACGCCAGACAGTTATAACTTAGTAAACAGTGAAGACGATTTAAATACAAATAAAACTTCTAATTTAGTAGACAATCAAAATTTAGAGATAAATTTACCCGAGAAGATGGACTTATTAGAAAAGGCAAATGAAATAAACAGAGAACCAATGGAGCGGAAAAATCAGGAAGCTCCTAAAAAAAGAAGTGGAATTCCACTTCCAATCATTAAAAATAAAAGAAATGGTTCTATTAATATAAACAGAAATGATGTTAAAGTGAAATCTAAATCTTTGAGCGAGCTCTACGATTACTTTATTGGTAAGAGAAATGATTCGTTAGAAACGAAATCAAAAGAGAGGTCTGGTTTCGCGCTAACCCTTCCGGAGATGAGATCTCTTGAAAAGGTATCAAGTCCTATTGAAGCGCATAGAGAGGTTGAGGTGTTACACAACTTACAACGAAGCCCGACCCTGTCCCCAAGAAGACCACAGACACGCGTCACTGTTGACACAAATAGGTAAGAAGCATCGTTATAAGCTTTGAATCTTATCGATAATTGGAATATATTTGGTTTTTATTATTCTAATATAAATTTAACCAGTTGTGATTAATCTACGTCACCTTGTATTTTTTTATATAAACATAACTATTATAACTAGATTTTACTCGCAACTTCCTTCCTCTGTTAATCTCTAGTCTATCTGCGAATCAAATTTTAATTAACACGATTCATTCGTATACGCTTGATAGTGTGTATACGGTTACCTTAAGGAGTAGCTAGTATTTATTGTGTTTTTAACAGATTTGTTCTAGATTTGATAGCAATTTCACCACCTGAATCTCTCTTGATGTCTCCTCGGCCACCTTCTCCTTTGCAGACACAATATGAATGGGAAGCCTTAGAAGTTGTGCCTAAACATATTGCGGAACAGCTACATAATACGGTATTTCTATTAGATTCTTCTATTTACTACTTATTGGAAGCCATGAATAGCCTGTCATAAAATATAACAATAATATTATAATTTATAATAAATAAAGCGGCAATCTGATTTCTTTTATAAAATAAACTAGCCAGTACTTATGTAAATAACTAGGTACACCCTATACACCGCCGTAATAAAACCTTGACCTGTCTGGGCCCAAATTGTCCTTTGCATGCTAATTTATTTAGTCACAACGTTAAAGATGTTCTCTGACGATAAGCAGTTACGTTTATTTTTTTTATTTTTGTATGATTAATGAAGCGTGGCATAACGAAACGCTCAATAATTTACTTTATTTGGCACTAGGTTTTAACTAACCTTAAGAAACTGAAATGTTTGTCAAATCTATAAATATATATTTTCTATCGACACTGTTACTTACTTACATGTCGACCGCACAAGGCTCTACGAATCGTGACTCCTTTTCCGACCTACAAAATAAATACACCAGTTTATAGTTTCAGTTTTTCTAAAGTTCAGTTTTACAAACTAAACTCTACGATTTCATATTAGGAAGCTTTTAATGTGATAGGAGAACCTTTATTTAACGTTTAATGGTGATATAGAATAGGTCATAGAGGACGCAAATGCACTGAAATGTAGAAGAAAATAGTTTTAAATATAAACAAATTGGGTTTAAAATGAACTTTGTGGCTTTCGGTTCAGGAGAACTGGATATCAGCTGTAAGGGCAGCGGACATGCTCCACGGCGCGTTATTAGACTCTGATAACATCGCACGGCTGGAGCCAACCGCCCTGTCGCTCATGCAGCACATGTGGACGCTGAGTGATGTGGTCAGTTTTTATTATATATTAAGTACATTAATATTAATTTAACTTACTTCCATTTCGTGTTCCCCTTCAGTGAAATATTTTTATCGGAGTCAGCTCAACTGAACAAGAACTCTTCTAAAACGTGCGCGTCTATCGGAACAAATGGACGAATGGAAAATAAATATTAAAATAACTGATCGAAAAAATTTTGTGTTTTTAACATAGAAATGTACTTCTTCACAATTTTCTAGAACATCTTGGAATACTTTATACTGGGCAATACAAACACACGTTTTAAAATGAAATTTTGATTTTCATGAGACTAAAAGTTTCGTTTCAGATTCCAGCAACAAGAGCTCCAGCAGAGGGAGTTGTGAGCTCTATGGTACGGAACGCAAGTGCAAGTTGTATAAGACAGCTGCTACCAGCGCTCATAACCAGGATTGCACGGGAACCAGCCCCTACTGCATTGCCACATGCACTATTACAGAGAATCTCTCTGCATCACCTAGTCGAACTAGTATTTGACCCTAAAATGATCATGGTAAATTCTTTATGTATATACTTCTATTATCAAACTACAACATAACGTGAACGTTTTGGAAACCTTGTAGCTAAATGTTTTTAAAAGTCTAACATGAAGCGAGATGTATCGGGTTCGAATCCCGGTCCGAACAATTATATCTTAATTTATTATTTATTCGAGGCCGGGCTAGTGTCTTAATAGTGTCGCACCCATGAGAGAGCCATACTGAAGCGTATGCTGACGCACAATGATACCACGGGCTCACAGATACTCAGAGTGAAATGGTTGTTTTACTTGAAAAAGTAATTCTACTGTGTTTCGCTGAGTGAGTGAGGACATGGTAGGCCCTAAAGAATGCCGCTTAAGCGGCGTAAAAAGCCAGCAACACAACCAATGTACGGACTGTGGCGCGATTGTCCATGGACGGCGGTGTTCTCTAACCATATAGGAGACCTACCGGTCTGCTTTTTGTCAGCTATACCATATTTTTTTTTAAAGAACTGTTTCCTATTACGCTACAATAATTTGATTTGGTTACAATTATCTAATAATACAATAGGACCTAGTATATACAGTAGTCTGAACTTTCATCAATCTGTTATAAAAAGATTATTTTAATTCGTTGAACTAAAAGAAATGCTTTATTGAGTCCTTTTCTTGGTTTACCCCCAAGCGAAGTTAAAATGCTCGTATAATGTTTGAGAGAATAGTTTTGTGTTATCATTGAACAATTATTGTGTAAACAATAACGGTAGAACCGTTTCACGAATGGGTTGTCGACTTATTATGGCTATGGAAATGGAGTAAGCACATATCTCAGCCTGACCAACTATTTCCATAGGAGACAGATTCTAATAGGAAGGAATCCGCTCGCCTTCAGGCTGCTATGTGCTTAGCCAGAGCGGCGGGACCTGCTGCTGTTTTAGCGGCTGTTAGGCATCGACTGGGCACAACGCTTGATTCTGAGAGCTTTTGCACCAAGGTATTCTAAACTAAATTAAACACGCAATATGTCTCCATTAATTCTATTCCTGCTATTCATAAAGTAAAGAACCACAAACCAATGGAAGTTCAGTTCAATGTAATAAGTAAGCCACTTATTATTACACACACTATTTTTTCGAAAGCATTAATTTAATATTTTTCAAAAATCTATTTTAATATTGAGATTAATGAATTTAATTCTTAAATTAGAATAGAATAGAGATTATAAATTCCTTTAAAAGATGAGATGTAGTTATCCTATTGTTTTGTTACAAGCTACGAGAAAAACTCAACAAACCGATGGAAAATGTACCAAATCATGTTTCAAGGTCAGTTATGGTTTAGTAAATTATAAGGTATTATTTAAACATATAACAATGTTTTAGTCTTACAACACAGTAGCTACGTTTTCGGTCCATCTTCATAACTGATATTAAAGATAACAGAATACTACATATTTTGAGCAATCAGTGCTACGTAATTTATAACCCTCCTAAAGTTACCGGCCCTTATAATTCTCTCTTCGTGCAGAACTTCTCAGCTACCAGTGCCAACTCGGCGTCGTGCAAGATCTACCCCAGCTCCAGTACCGAAACCTCGGAGACTGAGACCGTTACCTGACTCTGCACCTTTGCCTGGTAAGCTTATAATGTCATAAAAGAAACGTGAAGTCAATGACGTGTTCTGAGAAGTGGAATAAAAGGCAAAATTCACGGTAGCGTTTGGACACGCAACTCTATTACATAATTACTGACTATTTGTTATATACTATAATAATTTATTATTTAAATTGCGTTAATTTCCCAACATTTCCTAAAAATACAAACATTTTTACAGGTATTTATTCTCTTGCCAGAAGTTTAGAAGTTACGCTGACTTCAAATGATCGGTAAGTTCATTTAATATCTTAACGCTTAAAGACGTCTAATACACGCGTAATATACATGAAAATTCAATATTTATTTTTAATTACTCTCATTTTGAAAAATTATTATAAATTTAAAATTGCTCGTTGGTAATTAGTAAAAAATGCTAATATGCGTGCATTCTGAAATTGAATAAAGCTGTGTAATACAATTGGAGTCGTTTCTGCTCCCTAGTGGCCTTTTACACTCATGGCATAGACACTAAGTCAGTTAATAATATATTAAATTACTCTAGTATACATCGATGCAATGGTAATTTCTTTTTATAAATGAGTATTTTTTGCTGTCATTAGCAATAAAATGATCATAATATTGTTATTTAATAGTAAACGTTAGGTAGGTACAGGTACTCTTTACTAAGTTGGTGGTGCAATGAACTTGGTTAAATATTTGTCAAAATCGACTTCTACTATGACATTATATTGTATAGAAATTATTTTAATTTAATTAAATATTAATTTATTGAAACAAATAACTAGTAGTATATTCGGAAGAATAATTTGTGTCCGTCTCTTAGCAACCAAAGCAACAACGTTTTCCAATATTAGCTGGGTCACACATCACTCGACAGCCAGTAACCCCCATGGGGTCACTAGGTCGGATTCGAAAAGCCCTCCTAATTATTATTATTATCTATTCAGAGACGAAAGTTCATTGAAATTTGTGACAAATATTTGGAAGTCCAAATTTTATAACATCGCGTGTTGGAAACCCCAATAGAACAAAACTTATTACGAACTCAACGCCCTTTCAAGGCGCTCGTGATAGACG
>JAAAKR030079324.1:0-15222 GCA_010014985.3 Delias pasithoe
CAACGACTGACCTATCTACGTATAATAAAAACTCGTATATTGTTAAATCTAAATTATTATTACTTAATACTAGATATTTTCTAATATTTATACAAAGAATAATATTAAGATGACTATAAACCATAAAGTCTTATCAGTCATATGCGGAACTTTACGTAGTAACTACCAACCTAATTCTGAAATTTAAATAAAACAATTACTTATACTGATAACAATATCAACTTTTTTTATCTGTAAATGTTAATTTATAAACTGAACCACATTTAAAACTAATTTTGATTAATCACCGCCCGAATGTATGTCACTTTAGCTAGAACATACTTTGCTTTAATGAATATAATTTTAATAAACCATATATTTTAGAAGTACATATACAAATTTATCATTATTTTAATAGATATGTACTACAATTATTTCTTTGCAACTAAATCGTGCACGCGACTAAGGACTCTAATTCAAGCGTAATAAATCCACTTTTTAAAATGATCTTGAAGTCTTCAATATTTTTTCCATCATTGGTACTGGTTTTGTCTTAGTCAAAACAGTATACAGGTATCTCGATGCCTGTCCATTAAACTAACGCCTTTGGCATGTTGCTCAAGCTTTCCAATATCTAACCAGCAGGCACACCCATTGAGCGTTACATGTAGCTAATATTAGACTTTAGGTATTTTTTCATAAAATAAAATATATGTAAGCTACTGTTTCTTATCAAACTTAAAGCAATTAAATTTCCTATCTTGGATTTAAGAGATAAAATAACATATATATTTGACCGCCTCTTAAGTACAGCACATAAAAAAGTACTTACATTGTAAGTACACCAGAATTAAGAAGTCGGAGTCTCTTTTTCTTGTTTTACATCTACGCAGTTGCAAGCACTCACGTATAATCTTATTATTTATAATTATGTTACGACAGGTGTTATAAATGCTAATAAAAGATAATTAATAGTTATCGAGCGTTGACTCGCTTATTAAATCACTTTCACAGCTTCTAGGTATATCGATAAGCGTGTATAATATATTAATTTATTTGACATGGAATTTTTATGAATTTGTTAATGTACAACACAAACTTTAAAAATCGTAATAGTAATAGGGGTACTGTGATGGAACTCGCGCTTATGTCAAGGTCTGCAACCTGACAATTGAATTAAGTTAATCAGCTGTTTTGATTTTAAGAAGATTAAGAATTTTGGTATGTATGGAAGTTGGTAGATAATTAAATCGGCGAATCAAGCTTTGACCTGCCACCTGCTAGGTATGTTACCCACGTCGCATTGAAAGACTGATTTAATATTTCGCAACATATCTTTAATAATGCAATAAAATATTTGTATGAATTATATAATTTTAAGAGTTAGTCACAGTATGCAAGAAATCATGAACAGTTATTTTTTGAAGTTAATACAGTTACTGGTTTAAACAGGTACAGTTTTTCTTAAAGCCATAGACAAGAAACAAAGCACCATGCGTTCACATTTATCAAGAGTTAATTTACTAATATTACGTAACTAGTGGACCCAGCATACGTCGCCCTGCTCGGTAGGGAACCTACTGCGTCCAATTATAAATCTTCAGCAATCCATGGGCTCACTAAGCCCGAAAAACAGATACACTAAAAACATTACCCACCATTTTTGTATTCAGATAAAAACTAGCCAATGTCCTCCCGGTTCTAAGCTACCTCCACGCCAACTTTCAGCCATATCAGTTAAGCCGTTCTTGAGTTATAGATATTGTAACTAACGTGACTTTATTATATTATATATGATTATTTTTTCATTGAATAGCTAATAATGTTAACTTTTTTAATTAGGGATGAGTGAGAGTGTTATAAACGTAACAGTACAAAAATATAGTCAGAAAACCTCGAACTGCTAGGCTATCGGGAGTTACACGTATTATTGTGAGTCAACCATAAAAGATAGACATATGCTGTCCTGGGACATTTTTTATATAATTGTAAGGTAAACATTTCCTTCATACTTGATTTCTCGGTAGCTTCAACTATTAAGGCTGCACACGCGACGGAACCTTAAAAAATTGAGTAACTTCTCCCATTTTCCTAACATTTCCCTTCACTCTACTACTCTACTCCTATTGATTGTAGCGTGATGAAAAGTTAATTACATATAAACTGTCCAGGAGTATGAAAAATAATTGTACCAAGCTTCGTTAAAATCCATCGAGTAGTTTTTGTTTCTATAACGAATATACAGACACAGACAAAAATTTTACTGATTGCATTTTTGGCATCAGTATCGCTCACTAATCGCCTCCCCAATAGTTATTTTGGAAATATATTCCATCTACAGGATTGGGCTCTCTACAGATTTACTATAAGTATAGGGAGATGTAGATAATACGTGACATAAATCAATTAGCACGATAAGATGCTATCCCTGACCTTTCAGGTCGGTCACACGTAAACACTGATGATTCATCTACATGTCTGTTTGTTTGTCTAGGCGTTCTAAAGCATTTTAGCTGATAATTACGATATAATAAAGTCAAAGAGGGTAAACAATTTGTTCCCAGTTTATCCTAATCTTACGCTCGCGGTTATGTCTTTATATTCGTAAATTGTGAATTATTGCTAATAGAAGTGAATTCCTAAATAAAAATTTTGAGGCTGTGGGTGCTTTCATTACTACACCGCACATTATTCAAAAATATTAAGCAAATTTAATATTTTTCATATTCCATAAATTATTATAATTTCATTTTGTTGTTGTCAACGCAGTGTGACATAGCCACCCTAACATATATCAACAATGCCTACAATAAATATTTTTTGAGAATAATACCAGGAAAATCAATCCTATCTTTTACTTTTTAGACAAATTTTTGATGAAGCACAGTGTAGATATTCAATAAACAATATTAAAAAGTTGTGCCCTGTATTTCAATTTACATTTATTTTGAAATAATGTTAGAGCCCATGTACCTCTGGCAATATACCATTAATATAGAATTAATGTGATACTGGAGGTACTCTCATTAACAAAATATAATTTTATATAGTAAAAGAACAATGGAATTATCATAAGTGATATACTGGTTACCAATAGGTACCTTGTATATTAGCAACTAGACAATGAAATCAATTCATTTCTATCATATAGCTGCATCTACCTAGCCCAATGCCATATTTATTAGCAAATTAATAAGATACACATTTGGTTTAATAAACTGACTAATATTAAACAGTAACTTGCATTGAAATGAGATATTTTTATTCAATATAAGAACAAAAATGCAGCTTGTTAAACATCAATATCAGTCTACCTCTGGTTTTAAGCTGAATCCACTGAGAACCGGTGAAACAAACTCAATAGTTCAAATTTTTTGGATTCCATAAGATACATAAACCATTACAAAATTTGCTGTTGAGATTGCCTTGCATGAACATCTTATTCCCATTGTATAATATTAGGTCTATGCTGATTTTTTTTAGAAACATAGCAATCAAAATGTTTGTGAAGAAATACAGAAAATATATGCAATTTTCTGTAATAGAAATAAAAACTGATAAATATGTATTATTCAATGCAATAATTAAATGCAAAAAGTAAAAATGTTATTCCATAATGCATTTTATATTTTAAAACAAATAATAGAATTTGGAACAACTTTTTGTATAAAATTACTTAACTAAAATAGTTTTTATAATATTATTAATGAAACTTACACAGGCTGAAAAATATTATAAATGTATATCGAAAAAGAATTTATTTCTAACTCCACACAAATTTTAGTTTACTAAATAATGTGGCTTCAAGGACATTGCCACTTATTTAAAAAAACGGAAATAAGAATAATATAGCAATAATTGCGTATATACAATTAATATTTTGTAGTAAAATTATTCCTTACTTTCTTTTTCGTGGTCAAAGCCCACAATCACAAAGTAGTCAACGAGCCTAGACATGACAAGTCTACCGCATCATCCGTAACACAGCACAAAAACACAATAATATTTTTTCACTACACAAAACGAAAGACATTGTTTACTTTTTTTAAAACATATTTGACTCTAAAAATCTTTCGTGAACACACCCACCACACGTAACAAACCATGAACTTTAAGGAATATAAACACTGAACTGTGGTTTATCGCGTTCAAACGAATCCAAGAAGGATCATCCTATACGACTTTCAAGATTGAATTGTTTTGAAGCGTTAAAAATAATTTAGTAAAAGGATAATTACACTCGATTTGCATAAATTTCTGAGCAATTCGCGAAATAATTTTGGTATCTATTGCCATAAATAACGACCTCTCTCTTACAATGAATATTATGTTGTTGAGGTTTGACTACTTAGACAACTATCAGCTACCAATAAATGTCAAGCCCTGACACATTCCGTCTTGTTATCTTTAATAGCACTCAAATTATAAAGTTTCAATTAAATACTGGGCACCATTTTTAAAGATTATTTATTAAACTGAATAGGATTTTATAATGCAACCAAATAATAATAAAAAGCTTTATGTAAAAAATATATTTTGTTATTGTTATCTGTTAATGTAACGAACTAACAGCTTATACACTGATGTCTGTTTCGAAACATTTTACATATCAAGTAGTAGTAGATATTAAAATATTGTTAAAACAATATATGATTTCACATAATCTAGATGGTATTAAATGTAAGATAATTATTTTCAATTAATTTTCTGACTATGTCTTCTTCTATTACTGAATCAACCTCTGGATTAAAACAAAATAAAGTATTCAAAATAATAGTGCTGGGTGATTCCAATGTAGGGAAAACATGCTTAACGTACCGGTTTTGCAGAGGAAAGTTTTTAGATCAATCAGAGGCTACTATTGGAGTGGACATTAGAGAAAGAAATATAAAAATACGTAACGAAGAAATTAAGGTAGGGCACTGAAAATTTAAATTCCAAGTATATGAAGTGATTATCAACATTTCAACGTTTTAGTTTTTTTAATAATATTTTTAAAAATATTGTTAACTAATAATCATCAAATAATTCTTAATAATATTAAGCTTTTATTATACAGTGAAATAAGTGTGCCCTTGTAACACACCCTATCCATAAACTAATTACAGTTGCAATTGTGGGATACTGCTGGTCAAGAACGATATCGCAAATCAATGGTTCAGCATTATTACAGAAATGTACATGCAGTGGTTATTGTTTATGATGTTACAAAACCTGAAACATTTCATGTATGTAGTTTTTTACTTTAATAGTGGTTTTTGTAATGACAATAAATAATCAGTAATCATCATCATCAGTGGTCTTTAAATGACAATAAATAACCAGTAATCATCACAATATTGCAAGACCAAGCTTGTCATACACAATTAAAACACAGAATTAATTTTAAATAGAATTTTTACTAATCATAATTATACCCACATAATACTTTAGTCAATAGCAAGTTGGATGCAAGAAATAGAGGCACATGCATTGATGGGTGCTCCTCGTGTGCTGGTTGGAAATAAATGTGATTGTGGTACACCAGAATCAAGGCTTGCTACTACATATGCTCAAAGACTTGCTGATAAATATGGAATGCCAGTGAGTATTTTTATGACCTCGATTGGTGAGAAATAGTTACTGTTTGTTCAGTTTAGTACTGAAAGTTATTCAGCTCAGTACTTAATTTACATGAGCAAATGTAATTATTTTAGCTGCTCAAAAACAAATTTATTTTGGTTTTTCTTAAGTTACATTTTTCTTTAATCAGTAAAACCATTATAATATTATTTTAACTCTATTTTCACACTTGAAATAAAGCTATGATTTATTAAAACTAGATATTTTAGCTTAATTTCCTTTATGTGTATGTATTAAAAGAATAATTTTTATATTTTACAGCTTTTTGAGACTTCTGCACTGTTGGATTCAGAATGTGATAATGTGGAGTCAATATTCATGACCTTAGCACACAAATTGTACTCAAAACAGCCACTTCGAGTTGTTAGTATAGATGTAAGTTCTCATTGTTAAATATATTAAATAAATTTAAAATCAATTAGAAAGCTATATGTGATCAATCCATATTTTTATTGGATTAATTCACAAATCACAAGGTGAGGTTCACAAAAAAAAGATTTAAAGCTTTTCCTAATGTATGCTTAAGTTAACTTTAACACATTGATTAATTCGTTTTGCTACAACCGTTATTTTTAATTGTACATAATAATATTAAATTAAATTTTTGTTTAATTTTTTTAATTTGATTAATTTATTTAAATATTTGACTACCAGTGAGACACATTACAAAAATTTTTTGTATTACAAAATATTATTTTCAGGGTGAGCTAGGTCCTCGAATGGTGACTCTTTCAAGGCAAAAACGATCCGTGCATAATGAAACATGTTTGTGTATTTAATGTGATAAATCCGAAGACTTAAAGGTATATAAAATATATTTATATGAAATTGGAGTCTAGGGGTATTTGGATAGAAGTATTAAAATGATTGTACAATGTAATTAAGAAGGAGAGATGTGTAATTTGTATGTTTCATTATTCTTTTATAACTATCTTAAAAAGTTTCATACTTGTATAAATATTTTAATTCTTAGCATTTGCATTGGCAAATCTTATACATTTGTATAAAATTATTTTTATCTACTTATTTTACATAAGAAATATTTGTGATCCTTGCTTTTAAGCGATGCTTTTTTAGTTAGTTATAGCTTGAACATGATTATAAAGATTTATTAGACCATTTTGATGTTTTTAAGTGTTCTCTTTAAAAATAAAACTTATAGAGTTCCTATTCTGCTAATGTTTGATGAAGAGCATCTGATATGTTTCTAATTAAAAAAATTTGTCGTTCATAGAAAAATCATCAACTTGTATAAAAATGTTTATATTGTATTACACATTCAAATGATTTCTATGAATAAGTTGTGTAAACAAACGTTAAAAGATACTTCAAAAATTCTAAATTTTAAAAGCCCAAATGTGCTATTTCATTATTAATAATCTAATACAATTTGTTTCTGTAGTTTGGAACAACTGCAAATTTTAACATTGGTATAGCATAATTGGGTTCAAGCTTTAAAAAGAAAGAGCAAGAGTGTTATGGTATTTCTTAAATATATTAAGATCAATGATTAGTATAGACCATAAATAAGAGTCAGTTAATGTATTTTGGAAAAGTTTTATCCAATAGGTTAACATAGAAAGAACTCATATGTATAGAATAATTTTTCAAAAAATATTAAATGCCGTTCGCTGTGGATCTATTACTGATAAATTAGGCATAGAAATTTAAGTTATATATATTTTTTTTAGTCATAGGTGTCAAAACATTGAATTAAAATTCTACTTGGGACAATTTTAATTTTATTTAAGTAAACCTTCATTCTAGATATCGCATTTCCTTCTCTATATATTATTATATAGAGATTCTTGTATAATTATTATAGTTTTTTTTAAATTTGTTATATTTATTCCGAAAAAATTTAACGTACGTTTTTATGAATAAATAGTGAATTAAATGGTGTACACTGAAAAGAAAGAAACAATTCAACCATTGACATATCGACTCCGTGGCGCAACGGTAGCGCGTCTGACTCCAGATCAGAAGGTTGCGTGTTCAAATCACGTCGGGGTCATAACTCTTTTTCACGTTTACTTTTGATGTCAATAAGAGCACAACTTTTATTTAAATTGTAAAGCTTGTGAGGAGTTCCTAAGCAGCCTTTGCCTAACAAAGCTGTCCGTTGGGCTTTGGTATGATCGAGCAAGGAGCTCCAGTCGCCATTGCAGAATTTCAAAATGGTGCCTTACCTGCCTTACTGCTTCTACCAAATAGAAAAAATGGAAAAATGAACTGGAAGTCAGTAGTTCCAGAGGCCTTTTAAGGCTTGCTTTATTGCGTTAGAACAAATAATATTACACAAATAAACCGCAACTCGCAACAAAATATTAAAACAACAGCATACTAAATAAAGCATTTATTTCAATTAATCTAACAATTTCCAAACTTCACAAATAAAACTATCGGTGTAATTACAGTAGGTTACATGAAACACAATATACCTAAAAAAGAATGTTATAATATGAATTTTTTAAATTTCTATTCAAATATTCATTATATACTAGAATTACAATGGAAAAACAATGTTATTATTAGTTGAAACGTTTTCGTAACTTATCAATAACAAGAATTGTTTACAATTTATAAAAAGAAATTATAATGACAGCATTTCCCTACTCTATTCTGTGAGATTTTTTTGTAGTAGCATTCACATCAATACAGTTTTCTATTAAATACCAAAAAGGCGTCCATTCGGCATAGAACACCTTTTTAGTCTAGTCAGGTACCCACAACAATATAACGGGCGGATATAGGTAAAAATAATTCGAATTAAACAAAAATCAATACTCTTTTTTTGACCGTTTTAGGCTCAAATAAAAAAATTAAACTTGTTTTGATTGAAATTAACTCAAAAACAGCTCTATAAACAATGTGATTTAACCGTACCAATATGCATAGTATTAATAAAATTAATTAATTATTATTTTTTATGTAATGGCATTAATGTATCTGAGAGCTTGTACACAGAAAAGAAAACTATACACGCCCAAAATACCACTAAGAGCTAGTGTCACTAAAGGCGCAATTAAAATATTTATATGTTTTAGTTATATATTCTGGTAAATACACCTAGACACATTGTAGAATATCAACAACCAATCCGAAGCTAAGAATATCATCTTTGCGAAAAGTCGTTCCTCAATACGTAGTCACTTTTAGAATTGATGTATCACAATAACTTTGGACACAACACAACGTGTCACCGCACACCACGATATGTCACGTCAGCTTAAGGAATGCCGCGACGTTGAGTCCTGTAAAACGGGGTGAGCCGGCGCTGCGGGCCTCACATGTTTTGCCAGGTGTTTATAGTTAGCATAATGTTGGTGTCGACGCCTATAAAAAAATAAGTGGTGAATAATTAAATTAAATTCCATTTACTTTTAAAACAATGTCATTTGAATAGACGATTTCATTTTCATTGATATAAGCTGTTAATTTAATAATAAAATTCAAATATGTATTAATATTACAATTACTTAAATTTACTATTTAGAATATTTCGTTAAGTATGTTACGAATATTAATTAAATATCGACAATATTTTTTATCATATCACAATTCCAAAATAACTACTGTCATAAGAACCTTGTGGCATGTGGGCAGTGAAACAATTTATTGCCTCAGAGGTTATCAGCCAAGAAAACCTTATATAATTTATAATACTATATATTACTTTTACCTCGTGTAATTCTCTCATGTATACCGTGACTTAGCCACATCATACGCAAGTTTTCATAGCGCTCCGGACATAAGTGAAGCGGGTTGCCGCGACAAAGACCCTGATGTAAAGCATATTTATTTGTACTTTTATACAACTTGTACACCAAAGAGCAGATATATCAAAAGAAAAAGATTTGATACCAGATCGATATACACTATTTTATTATCAAATAATCACCTGATCGGTTTCGCCATACGAGTCCAAATAGGGTGCGGGCAACATGGCTCCGCGAGCTGGTGAAGTTGCGGCTAGTAACAGCAGCTCGCACTCGCGCACCCGAAGGAAGATGCCAGCTCCGCCTCCGCATCGCAAAGCATGAGCCACTACCGCACCCACCACATCACCGCCAGCAGCTCCACCGCGATTGCCCGACTGTAATATCATCATCATTATCATCTCAACCGTAGGACGTCCACTGCTGGACATATGTCTACTACCTACTCTCCTTTGGACCTCCATCTATAAATATAGCTATTATGAATTTGTGACAAATGTTACTTAAAATGTAATGATAATGAATATATCCTTTATCGAGTCTAATACAAAGTTAAATTGGGCTTTAGTTTGATGCTCCATTTTACTACACATTATTACAAAGTGTGAATTTTACTCACCTTTATTTCAATTTGACAACAATAACTCTGCGAGCAGAGTATCTGCCCGCAGACAAGGCACATTGTGGGATTTTTACTATCTTCGCGATCTGAATTGGGACAGGAGAACTCTGACACAATATTCATCAGCTCCGAAAAATCTTCAGGGAGAGTAATGAGCCGGGGAGGAGCAGGCTCCAAGACTATCTGTTTCGGTATCGATGCTTTGAACAAATCAGCCGAGTAGCTGCCCCATTCTAAGGACTTTTGTTTGCCGCGAGCATTACAATCAATGAGCTCTCTAAAATCGGTCGGCAAATCTAAAAAGCCGCACATTGTTTCCCAGGTATCGCCACCGACGAGCGTCAAGCCATCGGGCGGGCTCATATCACTTAGGAAGTGGAAAAATAGACAACAGCATCGTAGAAATGTGTGACACTGTTTCTTTACATCCGCCCATACTTCTATCGGATCAACTTTATCAACGTCCAATTCACATCGCCTCAACGCATTGACGTGTATGAGCAAGTTTTCTAATTCCCGCGTTTTGGTACGCTCCGTTCCTTCCATTGGCTCACTAGTTTTGATGTCCACAACCAAAAGGGCTCTTGTAATCTGAGCTCTGAAAGCTTCCAATGTAAGCTGTCGCGCTAAATTGTTGGGTCTGGCCGGTCCACCTACTTTTGAGAATAGGCAGGGTATGGTTAACACCAAAACGACTAGTGAGTTGAAGATGTGATGTGAGAGAGGGGATGAATTTTCTAATGTACTTAGCATGCTGAGAGCGTGGTGTGATATGTATTTTGGAGTGGGCCAGATGGAAGGTAAAGCCGCTGAGAGACGTATCAGGGCTTGTAGAGCGTCTCTGTGTCGCGAAGGCAAATCGCCTAGCAAAGGCCTGTTTTCCGCTTGAAGCACCGCATCTGTGCTCATGACCGTGTACGATGTGGCCCTGTACAAGCAAGCTAGCGCCGTTAAGGCACTCGGCTCAACCAAACCGTATACACCTGGTATCGTCTGAAATTAATGTACGATATTAATAATATTGTCTACAAAATATTTAAAAAACAAAAGTTTACAAAAAATCTGTGTCAAAACGTATTATTCTTCCTCAACGAGTTGCCACTTATAAAAACACCGCTCTTTTTTGACTTAAAAGATTACTTTAGTTATTTTTCAAATATAATATATATGTATACATACTTTACCTAAATAAAGAATGGTAACTTATAATTAATAACTGAAACTTAATAGGACTAGGTATTCCCAAATGCCGGTTGTAAACAAAAAACGTTGAGATAACAATAATTTAAATTGTGAATGCAACTCACCCCAATAAACTGATCAACTAAGTGTTGACTAGTGCCGTTGTACTCTGGTATTGGATTCTCAAACTGCGTGATGAATTGACTCGGGAGAAGGTTCTCAGCGTGAGTACTAACATATACCTCCGCTTCGTCTGCACTTTCTTCTTCAGGTTCGGAGGACAACGCACCCACGCTACGCGCACGCGCACGACAGTGCATTTCTTCGCAATACTCAGTGCACAGGTGCACTGACGCTGAGCATACCTGGTCAGATACCGAACATTGTAACACAACAGATACATCCATTAGCAATTAACATAGCTAAGGTAACAAGCAACTCGTTATTAATTTTTATGAATAAATCTTGTAATTTTTATTCCAAGTATCAATTTTACCTACACATTAAATTCTCCACAACTTTGTTACATATGTATATATACATACAAATTCGTAATGGTTAGCTTGTTAGTTGCATACCTGATGTTTCATTTTAAGTATCAAGTATATAGCACACTCGAAGGTGTCTTCAGTGAGTGGCGGTGGAAGATTAGCGGTCATCATTGGTGGAGCAGGCAACAGCGGAAGGGCTGTATTGCACAATCGTTCGCACAGGGGACATAGGTACTCCATTTTGTCCACATCAAATGCAACTGGCTGTCGGATACGGTACGGTCTAAAATAAAATAAAGTACGATATAGTAAAATAGGTTATGATTCAACTTACTACTTGCAAAATAACATAAAAAGAGTAATTAAAATCGGTATTAGAAATTTGTGGAACCTCCGGTATCCTGTTTCGCTCAGGAAAACAAGTAATATTTTACGCTGGAATTTTGTGATCATATGATGCCACTCCAAACGAGCTGGCCCTAAAGCTAAACCATTGCAATCCCATATAATTGCCACCATTTTTAACAGATTTAAAATAAAATTAATCGCCATACTGAAGCATATTCTGACGATATAATTGGACCACCTCGTCCGAAGCGGTACCATGGACTCACAGATATATATTATATTTATACATCGTTTAAGCGGTGTAAAAAGTCGGCAACACAATCAAAGCACGATTGTAGCGCGGTTATCCATGTGCGGCGGTGATCTATTACCATAGAGGAGACCCACCTGCTCCGTTGCCCGCTACACAGTAAAAAATGATAGAGCACCTGAGTTTCTCCTTATCGAGCACGCCGTCAACATACTTCCGCCAACAGCGTGCGTGTAGCGCGTGCCCGCAACAGGAGACGTGGGGTTGCGCTCCAATGTCAGCGGGCATGTCCGCCAGGATCTGTTCCGTCGGGAGCACTTCGGGCGGCGGAGAGCGCGACAACACACGTGACTGTTGCACGAATGCCACTAGGACTAGCGGATCTAGCATCGATTCAACGCGACCCTGAAAATTGAAACTTAAAATCTATATCATACTCAAATAAAATCAAAAAGTAAAATTTACAGTATCTTTGTCGATCCGAATTAAACATTTTTATACGAACAATGATTGATTTCTATTTGCTACTAAATTTGGAATAGTTTAGGACTAAAACATTTTTTCTATTAAAATCTCACCTGCTCTTGACACATTATACAAACACGGGGCTGGTCTGTTACTCCGCCCCCCCAAACTCCCAAAGCTGCGCCGCAGTATAAAGATGCGAGGTCTTGACTTTCTTCCTCCTCCGTAGTCTGAAAATAGTATATAATAGTCTAAGCGTGTCATTCATATCATGTTTAACATATAAAAAAAATTATTCTATTCTAGTTATAAGAGTAAGACCACTACGAAAATCTTATTTGTCAAAATTTGTCTAAGGACAGTAAACACAGGAGATGACTTCTACAAAGTTCAAAAAATACACAACAAATTGATAACCCTCTTTTGGGATTTTTAAGGTTAAAGATTCAAAAGTCATTTCTTCACCTCAGTAATGGTTTCTTCAAAGAGGGTCGAGTTGTTGGTGATAAACTTGTCCATCTGCGCTTGCATCTGAGCCATTACCCTAGCACGCTTCTCCGCTGCTAATTTTGCGCGACGAGCCTTCTCCTTTTCTGAAATAATAATTTTCAAGTGTAAAACGGCAATTGCCTCTATTACAAAATATGAACAACATATACATATCGCTTTTAAATATTGATAATTGCTAAATTTACAAAACGACTACAGAATTTATTTACGACATATCATGTGGGTGACATGGGTAGACAAGGCTTTATTACTTAGTTTATTTAAACTTTTGTAATAAACGAATTCTTTATATAATCAAAAGAATAAAACCACTACCGGCTGATTCATTGGCCGTTGCATCATCGTTTTCTACGTCCATTTTGTCACCGTCTCCCATTTCATCTGTCTGCCCTAGCAGTGATCTGAAAAGAAAAATTAATAACAACTTTCAGTTTGTGCATGTTAAGACAAAAATACTATAGCAAAAAAATTATTGAATGGTGTATTAAATAAAAACTTAAAATGTGTGGTATACCTTATCTTAGCTAGTAGCCAGTTAGCAAGCGCGCGGTGCGCGTCAACCCTGGGGCTCTGAGCTAACTTTTGAAGCAAATCAACCAAGCCGGCACGAGCCGCGCTTTCCGCGAACGCAAAGAACTCGTAATGCCCACTCTCTTCATCGCGTAACGCGTACCCGATCAGATGTAGCGCCTGTTTTTATAAACAAAACAAACAGTCACATACAAATTGATTTCATAGCCTTTACGTTTGAACTCAAATTAATTGAAGTATATGAATACAAATATGTACTTGCATTGATGGGGGTAGTAGTTTCTACTAAATACTGATTACACGAAATGCTTAAAAAGCATCTGTATACATTAAACTGAATTAAAACAATGGTACCTTATGAACTTGCGGCTCAGAGAAAGATCGCGCCCGCAGATCGATTGCACGTTCAAGCACACAACGAAGAACATGTAGGGCGCCGTCGCACTGCAGTAGGTTGGCAAGCAGACGGAATGGAGGGGTCAGCTTTGGTAGAGGTGGCGGTGGACAGCATTCCGGTAAATCTATAGAAGGAAGTGTCGAATTGATAATATGTAATTATACTTTTGGCGCTTAAACATTATATTATTTTGATTCATTGTGCAGACGTGTCTAATAGACGTGTCAGAGTTCGATGTATTGAAACGAATTTTAAAATTATTACATATCTTTCTCGAATGGGACAGTGGAGAGTAGATAAGTTTGTATAAATTTATTTATTTTATAAAATAGAAAGACAGAGTGCGTCGTACAAAGTCGTATTGGTTTGGAAACATTTATACAGATCGCATTGAGATATAGAAGCAAAAGAGTTTTGCTATTATATAGCGCGAAGTGTAAACACTCACTGGCTGCCTTTCTTCGATTTCTTTGCTCTTCCTCACTCCTGGACAGCTCCTCTCTGGTGTAATGGTAGAAGAAGGCGTCGTATTCATCATAGAGATGCGGCTTGAGATTGTACACGCCCCGATTACTACCGCCGATTGGTTTCGTAAAGTCTGCCACCTCGTGGATCACGGACTCAAGACCCGTCTCGTGTAATTGATCTTCGGGCAAGCATCTAATTATAAAAGTACGGTTATGTAATTAAAAATATTTCAACTAAGATTGGTTGGGTCACAAGGTCACAAACAATTGTTTTTTTCCAAAATTAATAAATTTCTGTTTGCAATCCATGGAGTGATTGGCAGCATAATTAGGTTAATCGTCAAATATTTTTGTTTATTAATACATATATTGGAGCGGCTACATTAATCACCGGAGAAAATAATAAATATTGAAAGTCTTTTAGCAGGAATGGTAATTGGCTTGTATGCAGAATTCCTGTATAATTTCATTGAAAGAATTTAATATTTTATTTTAACCTAAAACGCTTGTCTTACTTGTTAAGCTCCGAATGTGGCATTGATTTAACGCAGAGCATCTGAATAATTTCCTTCTTGGTGCGATCTTCAGCTTTTACTTCACCCACTCCTGGCACGTAGCGTGATCCGACAACTGGAAAAT
>JAAAKR030079851.1:1906-16793 GCA_010014985.3 Delias pasithoe
TGGTAAGAGACCGCCACCCCACAACAGCGCCATAGTCCACGCTTTGGTTGTGTTGCCGTGTTTTCACGCCGCTTAAGCGCCATAATTTTAAGGCCTCCGATATCCTCACTCAACGGAACACAGTACAAATGCCGTGTCATACTGATTATTCATTTGATTATGAATGTTGTCCTTTGACTTTCAATATAAAGAATGAATAAAGGTTATTTTAATTACTAAACTTCAAATAAACAGACCTTCAAGCTCGTAATAATCGGGATCTACGATGCCCAGGTATTTTTGAGCGACTCTCCGCGCACTTTGGTCCTCATCCAGCCGAAGAACTGATTTGAGAAAGCCCATCATCTCTTCCTTGGTTTCGTGCCACATTGTTGCACATATATAAACTCTGGGAACAATATCATTGGCATTAATACGATAAATTCTATCTATTCATATAGAATTTCAAATAAATATTAAAACAGTAATACAAAACAATGTTACAATTCATGGTAAATGAAAAAAAAACATTTTAGTAAAATAAAAAAGACTGTTTATTTATTTAAGTTTAAAAAGTTGTCCAAACAAATAAATTTATTTCATCATCATCATATCAGCCGAAAGACGTCCACTGCTGGACATTGGCCTCCCTTTTGGACCTCCACGCATATCAATCCGAAGCAGTCTGCATCCAGCGTCTTCCGGCGACCTTTGTAAGATCGTCTTTCTAAATTCATTTACCTTGTAATGTTATCGGACGGCTTGACATCTCTCGGCTCAGCGACTGAACTTCTATATGAAACGTCATCTTTCATGTCAAGTAAATCCTGAAAAACGTTATTTACTACTATTGATGATCCGCAACGTTGCCCTGCCGGCTTCTCCTCTTACCGGTTCTATCATATACAACATTTTTATTATATTTTGGCCAATTAATACAATATCATCATATATCATATATCCAATGTGATATTCCGATGTATAAGTTATATTTTTGCTTGAGACCGAATAAATTATGATTGTCCGTACCGGTATTCGAACAGGATACCTCTCTGTTCATGGTATTGTAAAACCACTAAGCTACGAGGCTCTCAAAACATACCCTCAAATGTATATAAATTTTATGTATGATACAATTGAATTGTTTTTTGAATACATTCATATGATTTCTATTCATAAACATTAAGTGCACACCTTATATTACTATAACGTCATTGAGCTAGAGATATTTAATCAATCGAAAATCTTATCGCAATCGTGCAGTTATCACCATTGTCATGAAGCGCTTGACATTGTCTTGAACCATTATTCAAGATCAGCTAGCGGCCGATAAAGTGATTACAAACTTCTAAAACAGTACTTCTACTACCTTTATGTGCTACACGCAATCATTTCTTTGTCCTAGAAACTCAATCTGTTTCAGTTTTATTATAAATCGAAAGCCCTTCAGCTACTGATGATAATAAAGATCAAGAATGGCGCTAGCCATTTAGAAGGTCGTTTTATTAAATGAATGAGTTTTTAAATTTGTATTTACGTTCTTAGTTTTAATGAACAGCAGAGGATTCAACTTTTTAACAAATTACATGCAATACAATCACTCATTGTTAAAGTTTTACCAACGCAAAACATCCCAATGGGTTCCCGTATCAAACTTATTTCAAATTGTTCGTAAACTACTACTTCTTCGTTTGTGTACTGTTTGAAAGCCGCGTAGCTAAGTGGTTTTATAAATCTATCATGAAGTGAGAGGTATCGTGTTCGAATCCCGGTTCGGAAAATTATAAATTAATTAATAATTTATTCGGGCTTGACAGTGGCCGGTCGAATGTCTTAATACATGGGTGAGCTATGCTGTAGCATGTGCTTACGGACTAAATGGGCCGGCTCGTGCGAAGTGATACCACGGGCTCACAAAATACTCAGCGTGAAATGGTAGTTGTACTTGAAACGGTAATTGTACTGTGTTTTTCTGAGTGAGTAAGGATATCCGAGGCCTTTAAAAATGCGGATTAAGCGGCATTCTCTTAACATATAGGAGACCCGCCTTCTTTGTCATACGCCATTAAAAAAGGACAATGAGAGCGCAACCTTTAATAAAATATAACATATACTATAAAACTTGAAATGCTTACATCGACTGGAATATCAGCATCATCATCTCTTGTTCTATTCATGAGCAATGATTGGTCGATTAACAAGCCTGAATACCAGGGCTTTGCAAACAGCTTGTCAGTGGCTGCCAACCGCTCGCAACGCGGTGTCCACGCGTGGATGGTTATCCAAGCTTGCGACGCTAACCACAGCAGCCAAATCCAAGTCATCTCTCGCCCAATATAGTGTTGTAAATAGTATACTAAAAATATCAATATTATCAAACCACGAAGCTCGTACGTCGTCTGTAATATGCGAATTAATAAAAGAATAGAACGTGCGACATAGAATGACAAATAAGGAATTGAACATAAATTGAATCATAAATATTAACATATTCAACTAACCGGGAGGAATGATGAAGTTCAGGTAATCTGGTACCGTTCCATGGTAAGCGCACGGGTTGGCGTTCCTCACGCCGCACACATATATCAATATATTAACCAGCACGGGTCCAACCAAGCTCAGTGCAAACGAGAAACTAAACTGCTGGATAAGAATTTTACAGGCGAACTTGGAGCAGGCGCAACAAACATACGCTGCTCCTATTTGTATAAGTGCAACCCACAAAGACGCCATCTCCCTCGACGGAAGCTTAAAACTATTTTCGAGTATCGTGTGATCCAGGTCCACCACGTTGTCTTGTAGAATCGCTCGAATCTGTATGTAAAACAAGTTGTTCACTATTAATGCTTATTTGCACAATAGATCCGCGTGGTTTCTTAATCCCTATGTTATATTTTAATTGTTACATATGTTTGTATGAAAATTCAATGTTACCTCATGTACGTAATATTCTCGTTCCCCAAAAGCTTTTGCAGCCCACGAGAAGAGAGTCTTTGAATCATCGCCTTGCATTTCCATACACACCATTATACATATCATAAATACTATTATTTTCCAAATAGACAGTATTCTATGCGTGTAGTAACGCGACTTTTTGAGTTCATCGCGTATCTCGCAGAGGTATAAAAAGAACACTGAAAATTTATAAAACTCACTGAGAAAGTAACAAATTTTTAACTATTCATTATTCGTATTGTTCTCTCAAAAATGATTTAGGTGAAAATTCGAAATAGATGCATAAATTACACGGTTAAAGAAAGCGATGATTTTTATATCGATTAAAAATTCTATCTACCTGTAGATTGTCTATCAATGTGACCAATAAAATTTTCCCACCAGGTTAGAGATATGAAGATGCAAGCCATGGGAATCGACCACAAGGCCAGAGTACCGTCCAACAAAGGCCAAACTACAAACGCCGTCACTTGCGCAGACACCGATAAAATATCCAGTATGAGAATTATATAATATTTAGAATTAGACGTGTCTCTGTTAAACGTGTTCAAAATCCCTGGTACTACGCACAATGCGTTCATAAGCATCGCTCCTTTCACCACATCTAGTTCGGGTAAAATTATCAGGACTAGCGTAGCTACCCCTATTGTATGCAACGTTTCTATAAGGAAGGCCTGAAAGCAATACACGTGTTATATGAGATTATAAAAAACATGTTTAGAAAAAAATTCTTTACGTTTTCAAAATTCGGGCAGACCGCGTGAAATATAAGAATGAATAGCGTACCGTAAAGAAAATCCCTTTGCTTGGCTTCTTAGCGGTCTTGAAGAAGCATATACGAACTGATCTTAAAAATATTCCCAGTTCCGGTAAAGCAAATACAATAGCTATCCCCCAAAGCCACGTTATTCTTTCCACCAATGGAAGGACCGTAATAAACTGTTTATCGAACGCTGAAAATGAACATTTTTAAGTAGGTCATAACTCTTACTGTCAACGGCTCGATTTCCTACACAAAACAAAGTCAACTCACCCAATGCCTTATTACAATGGGCCACCTGTCGATCTTTCTTTAACTGCGAAGTCATAAATAGTAATACGCCTTTGGCCAAGACAGCGGAACCTAACACAGCTGCAAAAACTGTTATGTAGGCAATGACCTTGAAGACTTTCACACTGTTTTCGACCCATTCCGTTGATGTCATAGACCCACTCTCCTTTTTGATTGGAACATCGCGGAATAAATTCCATCCTTTGGTTTCTTGAGTGGTTCGCTGACTGAAAACGACAATAATTTGAATCGGTACAGTTCAACGTTCGGTTTGAGTTAGCTGTGTTGCGTTAACTGTACTCGGTCAATTTCTATTTATCAGACGGAACATCAAATTGTTTCAAAATATACAAATATATATATTTTTAATTTAAATTATATATGATAGTTATTTAATATACCAAATGATGTATCAAAAATAAGATCGTACTCTAATTCGTCGTTCTCATCATACAAGGGTTGAAAATCTGAATCAGATATGTCACTATCGTCTTTGAGTCCTTTGAATTCTGACTTCCTAGACGCCATTAAAGCTATTTTCCTAAAAAATGAACACACGGTCACACACACATTATGCACATATTATACGTTGACTTGCAATATCTATTTACTTTGATTTCTGCATATTTTTAATCGAATAACAAGCTTATCATAATTTTATCAATACCTGATTAATTTCACGATAATAGAGTTTTATCCAAATTTATTAAAATTATATTTAATAACAAAATTTATGATACAATACAAAAACGCTGCAGGCTTCATTTATTTTATAGTTACAAATTATAGATAGATATACTTGTATATCTCATAGAAAAATGTAAATAATATGATTATGAAATTATTTTAAATCACGAATTTTCACCGTCTCTCCAGTAGAATCAGCTGTCAGGAGGGGTAATTTCAAACCAGTACAACCTTCAAAAAAGAGCGTACCTATACCTTTAAAGACCGACAACGCACCCGTGGCCGTGCAAGGGCTGGGGGTGTCTATGGGCGGAGAAACCCTCATCTTAGGTGAGCATCCAGCTCATTTGCCACCGATTACATAAAAAATGCGAATATTGTTCTATATTTAATTTTTAGATACTAACGTGACATGTGTTTGTTGAAATATTACGAAATAAAACAATAACTAAAATACTATAACAAAGAGAATTCATATAAATATTCATTCTCAGTATAATTCAATTTATTTATTTTTCGCCAAAAATACTGGCTCTTCGTCAGAAGCAAACTCATTCCTTCAGATTTGTCCATACAAGAAAACGTTTCTGGCATTCAAACCTATCTACTATTTAGTAGATCGCAGCTGCGTAAATCACATACTCATGAAGGCGTCCAGAGAAGTTATTACTCAAATATCATATTAAATAGAATAAAAAAATAGACGCTGGCCAAACCATCAAGATAGGTAGAAATATAGTACAAAAAAAAGGTTCGAGGTTTCCAAAAATATCTTATCTTAAAATAACACAAACAGCAAGGACAATCATTTCGTATAATAACTTTTATAAAAGAAATTTTTATTTAAACAAATACAACCTCAACCTACTTACCTAATGTCACAAAAAACTCATACCACTTTAACAATTCTTTGATACACTCTTTATACGCCACTCGGTCGAGCTAATAATATTCAAGTCCATGGAATGACTAAAGTCCTCGTATCAAAAGCGTCATTAAAATAATTATCATTCGATTATTTATCAGCTATTAAGGGAGATTGTTGTGCGTGATTTCTTCAATAGTGGGAAGCGGCTTGTTAAGATCTTATCAAGTAATACCGCTATTAAAATTTATTCGTCCACTATTACTTTTGCCTAAGATTTATTTATTGTCCAATATTGGTAATGGTCAAGTTTAAATAGCTGTATGGATATATTTTACATACCATAAAAATAAATTCACAACATTTATGACATAAATTTATTGTCTGTAAAAAAATTAAATGCTGAGTGTACATCATCATTGAGAATGTAATGCTTAAGTCGTTGTAAAATACGATTCTATTTATAATTCTAATAAATTACTCGTAATAAATACTTTACATAGAAAATAAGGAGGCGGAAATGTACAAGCAAGCGTTTGTCGAATTTAAGATTCTAGTTCTGTGATTCCGTAGAATTTCTACTCATCCCGTAATCTTGGGGCTTACAGAAATCCATCGGGTCGTTAATTTCAGCGTAATTCCCTAGACCGACGTGAGCCATTGTGTCAGCGATGCCGGTCGTGGCCGGGTACGGGTGCGTCGACGTCGCCATGGCCTGCATATCGTCTTCAGAATGCTTCCGCACTTGGTTGTAATCGGCTGCATAATCGGGTATCGTCGTCTTCTTCGTAAGTTCCAGCATTTGATTCAGATACGAATCACCAAGCCGTGACGACATGCTATAGTCAGATACGGGCGTATCCAAACTCAGTGACTTCGACACATCCTTCGACGACGTTGCATCACTTTTCATGTCCATAGAGTCTTTAGATTTACTCGCAGAAAAATCAGGAGGTAAATACGCATCCTTGTTGCCCTTCAATAAGTCGTGCGTGGATTTCATTAGAGAGCCTTGATCTAAGCCCACTTTCGTTGATATTGGGCTGCTACTGGAGAGCGGTTTCATTAATGACTCTTGCATTTTAAGTAAAGATGGTGATAAGAACATATTATTCGCGGCCAATGTCGATTTTGACATGGGATCAGGTATTCCCAAGATGCCTGCACTTGAATACTTGCTCGCCGAGAACAACGCGTTGGCGATGTCGGCGGAGCTCATCATTAAATTGGATGCGACACTCGCTGGTATGGGGGTTGCTGATGTTGTGCAACTAGTCGACGTACTAGTCGACGTTTTGTCATAACTCCCTAATCCACTGGTGAGACTCTGCAAGGACGCCGCATAAGACGGAAGCTCTGGCAGCTTACTACTTGAAAGCGCGCTCCCTAAACTAGAGCCCAATCCTGGTGCTAGCCCCAACATACTATTGGCTGCCGCCAAACTGTCAAGGCTGCTATTCCCTAAAGATAGTGGAATGTTTGAAGGACCCAACCCTAAAGCCATATTTGTCAACATGTCTAAGCCGTGATAACCCGGTGGAAGGGAGGTTGATGACTTTGAGGACTTTGAAGATGTCGAGAGAACTGGTATATTTAATGGAGATTCGAACTTATGCGGGGACAAAGAGCCTATGGCAGACGAAACGTTAATCGGTGGCACGCCCGCCGGCCGACTCACCATTTGCTGCAAAGTGCTGACCGAAGGGAAGCTGGAGGTTTGACTAGGCTTAGCTGCTGGAATCGGTTGCGGGACGGCTAATAATGCGTCCAAGTCCATTTTATCATCATTCTCAGAGGCACACCCCAGCTCATCCCTGATGAAATGCCAGAGCAAACCATCGCTTTGCTCTTTCGGGAATTTAGGGGCTAATGTGGATTTTAATTTATCTAAGAACGTTATATCTGGTTTGAAGTTTTCTTTGAAGTTAATGAAGGTCTCGTCCGGGAAACTAAAATAGTATTTTATACTTTTCTTAATTTGTTCCATCGCGTGAGTTGAAAGGTGAGTGTCGTTGGTCATATTGTACTGCAGTAACAGAGGACGGGGGTATTCTGTGGGTCTTTGTTCTGATGGTGGCATCACCCAAAAGAACGTCAGTGAAGACTCCAATACAGGACTTTCAGGATTATATGGCGCTGGAAAAAAAGATAATCAATCATCTTAATATTATCAAAAATCCATTTCCTGTGTTAAATGTTCAGTTTTGTGAATCAAAATTGTATTGTTAAAAATAGAATTGAGAACATTATAAATAAAAGCTACGACATCTAAAATTATAATATCAATAAATGGCTATCAATAAGATGATATGCAACTACACTTGAGATCAACTCAGTTTAAAAAACTGATTGTTTCCTAAGCTTGCGAGCAACAATACCATATCTGTAAGTGATGCGCTAAGAATACTTACAACATATAACACCAATACATGGTGTATACGATATTTCGGTGGGTCCCCTCATCTTAATCTGATATTCTAGTTGGTTGTCACAATCTCTAAGACTAGGCATGGCTGCGTTTGTTGGATGCGAATGATACCATCCCAAGAGAGTGAGCCCTAACTTCTCGATTTCTATTTGAATTTCAAACTCAACGAGTACCCGCGGTCGACTGTCATTCTTGCTTATCAAACATGGGAATGTGTGAGTAATTGTAACATCTGTAAACATAGAAATTGGTTATAAATGGATGCAGTGGTCCTAAAAAATGTCAGACTTTGTAACAGTAGATTTAGACAAAGCATTTTTCTCCCCTGATTTTGAATCATATGTCCAGAGCAAGGATGTAACAGAAGTAGTTTTATCTGAACCGAAGATGTAACAATAATCGGAAGTTCCGACTTAACGGAACGGAAGTCGAAGCTCCTTAACATCCTTAGTCCAGAGCAAGGCAAATAGAAAGAAGCATGACTAAGTAATAAAGTACATCTTAACTCACATAAAATATTAGTATACTATTTTTTGGTGCCAATACGAACAAAGACAAAAATATATAATATGGTAAAACCTATGTATACTTGCTATTTATCATATTATATAATTAATTAGTCAATTTTCATACCATAGAAAATTAAATATATAAAAAATAATATAAAATGTCAAATAAATAATATTAATGTTCATACTATGATTATTCATGTCCCAAGTTCCAGCAAGGTATCCATATACCTCCTCTTTCTTCAAGTGGCAATGTATATCTAATACAAGACAGGCATTAGAAGTGGCTGACACTAGAAATGGTTGTACTTTACCCGCAGAAGAAAATGATATGGCTTCAATCAACATGTTAGCATCACTGTAATTATTAAGTGCATTACTTAAAATTTAAATTAAACAATAATATTAATTCTACAAGCTTAGCATTTATAAAATAACAGTTTGAATATACAAATATAAGTATTGTTAACTCAATGAGAAATGTTCTTTTTTTAAATTGCAGTTTTAGCTCAGTACTTTTGATTACAAAAATATCTTTTCGAGTCAAGTAACAAAAATAAACATACTGTGGCATCATCCTATTTGGAACAGTATTGTGCTTCATGACAACCCTTTGTGGTGGTGGGTCTGGTGGATTATCAACCTCCATTTCTGCTTCTTCTGTAATTTTAGTCTGTTCTTAACAACAAAAATATTGTAAGGTATTACCAAAAAACAGTGATTAGTTATAAATGATAAACATTTCTGAGGATGTAACTCTTAATGTATAAGGTCAACAAAATCTTGTGCTCTTTGGAAGTTTTATTTTATGGGGTTCCATGTATCATGCTTTTATTCTTAATAGTTTATAAAATCCAACATAAGTATGTTGGTGTTCATAGTGGATATTTAATAAAAACCACATCCATATTGTATACAAACCAAAAAAATTATCAGATGTTTAAGAAAAACCAACACATTTCGTTTAAAACATTATAGTAGTCAAGCAAAGAAGAAATAGCTCACCATCACTATGAATATTTTCCCTTTGCAATTGCTTCTTTCTTAAGTATGTAGCTTTAATTGTATCCAGTTTTTTCCCTCTGTATTTAACAGACGCCCATCCACAACCAGATCTTTTGTCAGGATTTATAATTCTCTTACAATGTATGGCCCAGGCAGAAGGGGAACAGAAAATAGTCTCAGTCTCGTGAGATTTTATTTTACCATCTGCTTGTAAATCACCAACAAATTTTTGCCCCTTAAATACAATTATAATATAGAAACAACAACATGAATAATACCAGACTATTTAAAAAATCATTACTACTATTATAACCATTTGAATGAATTTGATAATATTTTTCTAAGAATACATAATTACTGCATGCTTCTACTCAATACAAAATAAATTAATAATAAAAATTTAGGTGATTTTAAACACTCACTAGATATTCAATAGTCATGGCAGCTATTCCCGGTTCTAACATTTTATCTTCTAAAAGCATCTGTAATGTAACACATCTTCCTGGTGTTGACTTATTACCAGTCTGCGCCTCTAATTCCTATAAATAAATTCTAATATTATAATATATAAAAGTTTGAATTCTAATATAATAAGGAAAAAAAATAAACCTCATCAGTAAATTCTTCACCACTACCAAGATCATCTTTCTCTTCATCTGTAGGCTCTTTCTGAGTTAGGATATTATCTTTCTTCTCCTCTAACTGTCTCTCACTTGTATTGGCGGTAGGAGCCGGTGCTTCAAAAGTTCGAGTTGAGTAAGTCTCACTACCAGACATTAAAGCTGCCGCTAAGTGTGAAGTCTGTATATCTTCCATTGTAAAGACGTAAGATAGAGGTATATTATTCCGTTTTGCAATATATTCAAAAGATCATCAACTGTTTAATAAATAATTTTAAACGCTATTTCAAATATGTAAATAAGAAGAAAATAGAACATTGTTTTCTTGTTGTAATAAAATTCAAACGTCAATTGTCGTTTTTCAAATGGCTTAATGGCGTTCGATACTAAATCTTTAGAGCTGTCATCATTTGTACCCAAAGAGTGGAAGAAATTTTATTTGTTTAAAGAAAATTTGAAATTTCTATATTTGGTAATCGTCTTTTATCTGATCACTACATCTCCTTTATAGAAAAGTTTGAACGATTACCTTAGTAATCACTATCAATTGAAATAAACTCGATTTTGTTTTCTCAGACTTAAACAACACATTGGCGGTACGAAATTTGCCGGGTCACCTAGTAGGTATATTCAATATTTATTGTTCAATCTAATTTTTTCCATTTATCTACTGTACATTTATAGATTGCAGTTTCACATTATAATAATGGCAAGTTCACGTAGTCGTTTGAAATAACTGTTTATGTATGATTTCAATAGTCGTTTGTGTAATAAATTTATAATTATAAATAAAAAATTAAAATAGAATATTGGTCGTTACAATTGTTTCCGTTGTTTAAGAAATTATGGTGGTCAAGCAAATTTTTAATAAAAACTTTCGTGTTAATATAGATGTACTTATAAAACGACATACAAAAAATATCTCAGTTAAGAAACCCATTCTACTTCAATACTAGTCAATCACGTTTGCTTATCAAGCCAAAATGCTGCTTGACTGGTTTTTGTGTACATACTCACACATGAACGGCAAAGCTTGTTTCCCGCAAAATCACACCCACAACTCAAAAGCTATCGCGCAACAATGTTCTCGCACAACCTTATTTTATTGTAAACAGTTCTATTTAAATATAAATAAGCTAATTTTTTGTGCGCAAACATATAAGGGTTCAATTAGGTGCATTAAGCGCCGTTCTTAACTAAATATAATGGTGACTAATTTTATTTTTGTGAGATGGAATCTTTGCCGAAACAGTTTGTCGGAGCGATGCGAACATTATTTGATATAATGGATGACAAACACACTGGGTATGTTAAATTAACCGATATTGAAAACCGTTGGCGAGATGATCGTACTAAAGGATTGCCTCATGGTGTTATTGAAAGTCTTCAAAAAGTTGCATCTCACGATGGTTTTCTGACATTCGAAAGCTTTTGTACCGGGCTTAAAATATGTCTTTTGAGAAATCAGGTTCAAGCATCTACACAAATGGGTAATGAAGAACCCGATGAGACCTTCAGACCTCAAGGAAGTGCACAAGATAAACGGCCTCCGTCAATTACCTTAAACGACATAAACGATCCCCAACGAGAAATAAACTGGAGTGCAATAAAGGACCCAGGATCACACCGCACCCATAGTATGCCACATTTAGCTGAAAACAAAAAAATACAGGAGAAGTCTGTCCTTGGAACAGTGATGTCTAAACACGATTTATTCCAACGAGGTTACGGTCCTCCTAAACCACCCAGACTAGAAAAAATTGTAATCGAAAATGTAGATAATACTAGAAGTTTATCAGAACCTGATAATATATCAGAAAATAAAATAGACAGAGATGAAGTATCTAGAGTCTTGGAAGGACATGGACGCGGCTTAGGAGATGGACGTTCCGCTTCTGGGTCTCAATCCTACCTAACTCGTACCGCATCGCGAAGGCGAGAACCTCGACGACATACTTTACATAACGGAATAGATTACAATCTTATCAAGAAAATGAAACAGATTGAGCAAGAAAAAGATATATTGCTTCAGGGGCTTTCGGCTGTTGAAGAAGCACGCGAATGGTACCTAACACAACTAACGGAAGTGCAAGATAAAATGCGTTACACCGGACGTATGGGGGCGTACGTGGTAAGTAGATTTCAGTTAAATTATTAAACAAATATATAATAGTAACGCTATTAAATAGTAATTGAAATCTATTTTGTAATTAATATTTTACCCCGAATTCCGAAATCTGTTTCGGCCTTTTTCAGGGTAGGGTAAAAAAATAATTTTTTACCCTACCCTGAAAACCCTGCCCTGTCGGCTTATCAAATGATACAAAAAATATCAATTATTCATTATATATTTTAGGAACCGTGGAACGATGCACAGCAAGAGCGACTAGAATTACTGCGTGCTCGAATACTTGAATTAAATCGACAATTAGGGGCTCTAGCTACAGCATCCGGGTGGCGTCATTGGCCTTTATCTCTACATATGAATTTAGCATTACCAGCTTCCATATTCAATCCCACAACACCAAACAATGCAACAGTCCTCAGATCACAAAATCGGATGCTTGCTGAGGTAAGGTTAAATAGAGGTAACAGTAGAGCAATATTCCAAGAAGTTTTAAACAAAAAGGTATATTATATTTATAGTCAACTTTTGTAGGCCATTTTTCTTTGGTAATCAATTAATAAAATGTGTTATTTGTTACAGGAAGTTAATAAGAAGAATGAAAGAATATCAGTACTGGAAAGAGAAAAATCAGCATTGATAAGAGAATTGCTGCTACAAAGAAATAGAACAAAGATTATGGATAATTTTGGCTAACTATAAATACCACATTTTAATATACTACTGCAACAAATGTTTCCTGCATACCTGTTTCAGGCAACACCTAGCCTACCTGCCCATGTTCTAAATTTAAACAACACCTTAAAAGGCAACAGAAAAGTATATCCAATATGATTTAGTCCATATATACTATAAGTCTTATAGTATATAGCATAGAAAAGATGTGGTCATAGTGTGAGATTAATAATTTTACAACATTTATATAAGCCATAATACATTATATTAAATTGATTTGGTAATATAATTTAAATTTTATTCATTACATTATTATTCTACATGAGTTTGTCTCTTTAAGCATTTCTAAAACTACAACAGTGTAAATTTACTGACTGCTTAACTGACTGTTGACTGTTTGGATAAGATTAAAGTTAATTTAAAGTTAATTTAAGAAATTAAAAAATACTATTTACCTATAACAATACTTTACTATACCAATTTTAAAACTTATAATTCATTTAATTCTTATAATATAATGAATAATTATATTCCCTAAATGGTACATCATAAGTTAAGTAACCTTGATCCCAAGCTTGTTCAATTGCCACAAGTAGTTGTTTTTGCTTTTTTTGACATAGTCCTGTCTTAAAAGCCTCCATAATCTGGAAGTTTAATAGTACAAAATCAAGAGTTAGTAATTTCATATTTATTATTATGCATTTTACTGTTTTAGTAATTAAAGATTTTTAAAGAACAGACTAAATTATCAACTCTAGATATTACCTACATATACTAAATATTTCAACAAAATAGTACAATCATAAAGGTTTACCTGGCCTGTATATTCAGATATAAATTGTTCCAATAATTTAGTGTTCTTAGAGTCTAGTACCAAGTATTCATCTCTGCAAATGGGGCAGGGATTACCAGTTGATATTACTCCATTGCGTACACAAGACTTTCTAGTCTTTCTAGGTGCAAAACCTCCTTTATGGTTCCTACGGTAATAAAACCATACGGGTTTATCACCATACGTCTGACTGAAAGCGTTACTTTGTAAATATTTGATGCTTGTCTCTACTGGAATTATTTTTGTTCTATCTTTGGCTGGATCAACCGGTTTTTGTTCTTCATTTTCATTACCTTCATCAGAAAATAAACGTACACCTATTCTCCTATCTGCTAGTACCACTCTATTTATTAATGACCTAATATTTCTCGAGATAGACATACTTAAAAATCCAAAATCAAAACAAAAACGAATATGCAATTTTTGGGCAATATGAAATAACCTCACAAGATCGATTACAGGTTATAAAATATTCTATACAGACTACGATGGTCGGAGCTCACACATTCACAAATTACACGAACTCTGGCAACATATCGAATAGAAACTCTATAATGTCATGTATTGAAATGATCATGACGTATAGTAAAATTCAGTTATTTTAAAGTAGAGAAGTGAAGATTGCGGTACGATACCAAAAACTCAAGTTTTATATCGCACTTACAAGATCAGGATATATTGTATCAACATTTATTACTGTTTAAATTGTGCATATATAATATATGTAATAATATTCTTTTATATATTTGTTCAAACATAAAAATTGGCACTAGTCTATATTTTCCAAAGAAACTTACAGAGATACATTTCTTAAAATTGTAATTTCGCTACCTTCGGCACTCGTTAACTTCAAATTAATCTATGATTATTTCATTGGTTTTATTATTATTTCATTGGTTTCATTATTTTTATTGTATTATATAAGTTAGCAATTTACTTAAGCTAAATTTTACACAAAATTTTGTTTTTTAGTGATTTTCTTGTCCAAAATAATGGCTGAACAACTAGGGGAGAATTTACATACACGGTAAGTGTTATACAGTATAGTAACCTAAATTAAACCAGTATATTCAGTTTAAAATTCATGTTCTCCAGTTAAGAAACATATATAATGCAAGAGCATTATATATGTTTTATGAAAATGGTGATAATGTTT
>JAAAKR030080021.1:6625-16786 GCA_010014985.3 Delias pasithoe
GTATTTATTGGTTCTAGTTTAGTAAAATAAGCGAGTTTAATCAAATAACGATTAGGTTAAAATACATCAAAACTATACCTATCATATGAATAGAAGTCCTATTGATGTTTACCTATATTATAAATACGTACATTGTTGTACATTAAACAATATTTAGAACAAGTAATCTCTTATAAGTCTGAATAAGTTCAGCATTCAGCGCCACTGACACTCCTAGCGTGTCCACAGCAATCCTTATTGCCACGCCAGGAGTGGTCTCCATTTTTCATCATAATCTCAAAGATAAGACAGTATTTTTCACCGAAACGTTCAGAGCATAAACTTTGTGTCGTAAGCAAAAGAATTCTGAAGTGGTTCCAGGATCTAATAACTATTTATGTTATCGAAAATAATTTATAATTTAATGCCACGAACACGCTAGGCGTGTTCATTCTACATGAGTTGTCAACCTCTTATTTTTTAATCCTCTGCACATTGGTTGAATAAAGACAAAATAAATTACTTGCTCATAGAATATTTCAGAGCGTATCACAATTATTAATCATTTATATTGAATAAACAATAACTACAAAACAGCTTGTTAATTGTGTTATTGGTCATCACCAATATATCATCTATATTACAATGCAAATAATATTTTCAAACACAGTCATCGCTTTTTAAGGTCCTTATTTGTTGCTTAAGTATTTTGTGTAAAATTGATGTGGTGGTGTTTTAAAAAGCAGAAAAACAAAAATAAAACATTCCCAAATAAGTAGCTAAAGTTGGCATTCATTGATGCCACGTAATTTCATCCTGCATTGCCGAGAGGACATCTAGCGTGTTTACGTTTTTTATAGGGCGGCATCGATAGGAACTACTAGAATATATTCTTAATATCTGCCATTATTCCAAATCAAGAGAACACATAATTTTAAAACTATTAAACCTTATTATAAAACTTTTAAAATAATACTCTCCAACAAAAGTTGTTTAATATGTATCTCTTAGAACTATATAATTAATTGAAATTAATATCGTTGTGTGTTTTATACAAAATATATTATTTGGAGGTTTTCGCGCGAAAAAATCGCCGCTGCTGACTTGGAGTGCCACACGGCACGATGCGGTGTAAATGAGGAATCGGGAGGCGTCCGCCCTGTCAACATCATCGTTGCGAGTCGGAAGATGAACTTTGAACAATAGTTCATAACGTAAATAGAACGGAGGCTGCCCGCCGTTCGTTGATCTGGCGCACAAGCTGAACCATGGTGACACAATCATCTCGCCCAAGTCGGCGACAGCAGTTCTCCATGGCACGTATTGTTCTAGAAAACGGAACGGAGCGATATGGCTTCTGGTGGGTGTCTGGGTTGGCGGCGATAAAATAGGTTTCTCAATAAAAGGTTCGGTCTTTTTAATTAGATCAAAATAAATATTAATTGTTTCAGAAGTTAAAGATAAAGTAAAAAAGACAAAATGTTATAACATTTATTCAATAAAATTCAATCCTTAGCTTTAGGTTTGTTTTTTTTTAAGTTTTTCTTGACACCGCCTTGTTTCACTCCTTCTTTATTCAGTTTACCGATTTGCTTCTGTTTCTTTTTCTTATTTTTAAGTTTTTTAGCAGCAGCTATTTCAACTTTTTCCGTTATTTTATTTTCATTTTTGCTTATTAGATTTGGTGCGACAGTCGTTTTATTTTTCTTTTTCTTCTTATTTTTGTTCTTCTTAGGTGACGTACTACTTGCAATAGATTGTGTGCTTTCATTTGCTTTATTAACCGTTTCTGGTTTAGGCTGTGATTTCTTTTTAATTTCATCATTTTTGACTGCTTTTATTTGTTGCTTATTAAATTTTGACTTGCCCTTTTCTTTAATTTGTTCTGTTGATTTGTTTCCTTGCTTAGATGGTTTGTTTTTAATTTCATCACTTTTTACTGCTTTTATTTGTTGCTTATTAAATTTAGACTTGCCTTTTTCTTTAATTTGTTCTGTTGATTTGTTTCCTTGGTTAGATAGTTTCTCTTTAATTTCATCACTTTTTACTGCTTTTATTTGTTGCTTATTAAATTTTGACTTTCCTTTTTCTTTAATTTTTTCTGTTGATTTGTTTTCTTGGTTAGATGGTTTCTCTTTAATTTCATCGTTTTTTATTGCTTTTATTTGTTGCTTATTAAATTTTGACTTGCCTTTTTCTTTAATTTGTTCTGTTGATTTGTTTTCTTGGTTAGATGGTTTCTCTTTAATTTCATCACTTTTTACTGCTTTTATTTGTTGCTTATTAAATTTTGACTTGCCTTTTTCTTTAATTGGTTCTGTTGATTTGTTTTCTTCGTTACATGGTTTCTCTTCAATTTCATCAGCTTTTACTGCTATCGTTTGATGCCTTTTAGAATTTGACTTGTTATCTTGGTTAGTTTGTGTGTCTTGGCTGCTATTCTGTTGTTGCTTATTCTTCTTCTTCTTCGGTTTTCTTTTCTTCTGTTTAGTTTCCGGTTGCAAGGGACCCTTCATCGTGAGGGTTGGTCTTTAAATAAAACAATTTTCCACATAAAGCAAATTATCAAACAGTCAACTCTATATTACAAATAAGAGTTCATTTGCATAGTTAAGCCTTTTTGTATCAGTGTAAATATAAGTTGCATAAAAATTGTGTAATTGACAGGTTTATTAAATAAAAACTTTGTTTACAGCAACACATTAAGGATAATTACCATATCCGATACAAAATTAATCAAATAATAGCCAAAATCCTTTAGTGAAACTGCTTTTACTTACTCAATATTCTCCTGTTTTTCGTTTGGTTTCTTTTTTTTCTGTTCCGGTTGAGCAGCATCCGATTTGGCAGCTCTCTTTTCACCAGCCTTTAGTTCTTTCTTTTTATCATCTGAGACGTCGCCGTTTGTCGTTGCCTCTTCATTTTCCGGAATCTCCTGTACTTCTTCTTCATCGTCTTCGTCTTTTACAGGTTCAGGCTATAATAAAATATCTTATTAAAACTAATCTTGAATATATAATGTGATTATTTATACAAATATGTATAAATTGTAATAGTTTGTATACTTTAAGAAGACAATACTTACAATGACATTTGAGAATTTTTTAAACTTTGCCACAAAGAAACCATCCATATTGTGAGTATGTGGGTAGACTCTTCTTGTCAACTTCAAAGATGGATGGAATCTATGGTGTCTATATTTCTGAAAACCCTCAGTACCAAAATCTAGAGCTGTAGGTACCAATTTAACATTACGCCTTTTTAGAGCGTAATTTACTACCCATTCATTTTCTTCTGGTAAAATGGAACATGTGGAGTACACAATATATCCTCCAGTACTAGACTTAGCATTACAGCAATCAATAGCAGCTAATAATAATTGTCTTTGTAGATTAAAACATCTTTGTATGTCCTTTTGGTCTTTTGTAGTTTTAACACTGGGGTCTTTAGCTATGACTCCTGTACCAGTACATGGAGCATCTAAAAGTACTCTGTCAAAGCCTTTGATGACATCAGGGAATTGTCTACCATCATAATTACATATAATTGCATTCACTACACCTAACCTATGGAAGTTGCCCACTATAGCTTTTGTCCTTTCTTTATTTGCATCATTAGCAAACAGAGAACCAGTATTTTTCATAATAGAAGCAATATGTGATGCTTTACCACCAGGTGCAGCACACATATCTAAAACTCTCTCATTTTCCTGTGGCGCTAAAGCCATAACTGGTAAAAAACTGGATGCACCCTGTAGTATATAATGTCCAGCTAAATATTCAGGTGTAGCACCAACAGGTACAGTTGAACTGTACACAACTAAACCAACTTTACTCCACTTACCCACTGGATCTAAATTGACACCTCTGTTTATCAAAGCTTGAGCTAAATCTCGTCTCCTAGTTTTTAGGCTGTTAGTTCTAATCGTAATAGGTCTAGAGACTTCACTGGCTTCTAAGAATTCAAGTAATTCCTGCACAGGAAAGATTTGCATAAGAACCTCCATTAAAAATTCATTGTAACTATAGTAGAGACATAAATCTTTAAGGAGTAATTCTGTATAATCACAACGGGATCTGCCTTCTTCTTTAAGACGGTTAAAGTCATTTAAAACTGAAATAATATCTTTAATCCTTTGATGAACATCTTGTAAGCTTGTTGGGTTCTGTAACTCCTCTTCGCTTGGAAAAGCAAAAACATCTTGCTTAGCAATATTTAATTGCATTTCCTCATCTGCTAATTTTTTCTCTAACCTTTGTTTGTGTTTTAACTTTATGTTAGCTTTTTCTATTGGAAGCATGTCATCATCATCACTGTCATCTTTATTACCATCACTTTCCTCTGATGAATCTGAATTGTAGGAAATTTTGTTTGAGTCTCCAGCCTCATCATTATCCAATGTTTCATCTTGCTCATCATCAGTGTCTTTAAATAGATCATCAAGAGTACCAACCTAAAAAACACAAGTTTTATGTCAATAATTATGTTTTTTCTTTTTATTTAGTTTAAAGTAGTATTAATAAAAATATGTTAGAATAAAATAATTTTTTTTAAACACTATAACTTAAGCGATAAAAACCACAAGCTTACCTTATAATTTTCTTTGCTTGTTTTTTTTGATTTTATAACTTCTGGTTCAGAGTCATTATTATCTTCACTTGAGTCATCCTTGCCTTCTTCTCCCGAATCATCATCATTACTTTCAAAACTATCTGAATCTTTTTCCTGTGATTTGACTTTACTTTGTTTCTTTGGCTTTAACCATTCCTTATTGTCATCAGTGAAACCTCAATATTAATAACAAATTTAAAAACAATGTTTAAAATACAGAACTACTAATAAACTAACAAAACAAACAATAGTATTATTAAATATATATTGCACCAGCACATCAGATATAAAAAAAAAAGCAGCTAACCTTTAGTGATCTGTTCATTTTCAGATAGGTCACTCTCAGCTTCTACTTCTTTCTCTGGCTTTAAGTTCTTTTTAGCAACTTTTAATGCTTTTCGTTTCTCAGCTAATTCTTTCTTCTTTTTTATTCGCCTAGCGGCACGTTGTTTCTGTCTATGACTAAGTTTTTTATCGTCTTTATCATTATCAACTGAAAAATAGGATAATGTTAGTCAATTGCTTACTTAGTTATATAAGTAAAGTTTGTGATCTAGAGGTTGGATTACAGAACGAATTATTTATATAAACATCTATTGAGATTAAACTGGTTAAAATTCTTAAAATACTTACGAAGTTCTTTCTTAAATACTGGATCTGGTTGTTTTTTTGCTTTTCTGCCAGGTCCTTTCTTTACTTTTTTTGTTTCATCAAATTTTGCCTTACGACCCATTTTAGTTTCACTTAATAATAGCTTGCATAGATTAATATTTATTTAAAAGCCACGTGTTTAGGCGCCGGTACAACCATGCCGCTTTTCTTAATTGGTTAATACCTAATGGTTGTACGGAATTACGAATGACAAATGGAAGTTGATATTCTCCAATGATAAATTTGAGAGCTTGTTAACAGTCACTGTCATTGTGTGTGCACAATGACAGTGACTAATTGCCATTAGAATTTCAGAGAACACTGATCATAAATCCACACTTCGTAATTCGTATGTAATAATAGTTCAATTTTTCAATGACTGAAAAAATATAAATTGTTTATAATAAATTAGAATAATTTTTATAAAAATTAGTTATATATTACGATGAAGACTTTTCCTTTGTGTTAATGTGAGAAACCACTATTTCTCAAAATTATTTTTAAAATGTGAAGTTTGAAAAAAGATTCAAAAACAATGATTTCTACTAAACCATACTTTTTTGCTTCACGAATTTTACGGTAATTTTATTTATTTTTTATCGCAATATTTTTATTTCTTGCAAATCTTATTGCGTTTATATACAGATTTCAGGGTCATTTCATAAATAGACTTGGAGATTTAAGCAGTCATTGTCAATGTCTCTTACCTTGGCAAAATAGAAGACCATTTTTCACTTTTCCAAAACAAATTCGCACTCGCCAATATAGTGGAAGACAGCTTGTTGGGTAAGTTTTCTATATATCTATATTAGCTTTTATATATAGCTGAAACTGTTTCTTTACATAATATTACCTTGGAACTTTTTATTTTAACAGATTTTCCATGGATCAGATGTTTGAAGTAGTGTCAGATGTTGAAAATTATTATAAATTTGTACCTTGGTGTAAAAAGTCATTAGTGTTAACAAGATCACCAAACCAGCTAACAGCTGATCTTATTGTTGGATTCCCACCTATTAATGAGAGTTACACGTCCAATGTAACTCTAATGAAACCACACTTAGTCAAAGCAGAATGTACCGATGGTCGAATCTTTAACCATCTTTTAACACTGTGGCGCTTTAGTCCTGGATTAAAGAAAGAACAAAAGTCTTGTGTTGTGGACTTTCAAATATCTTTTGAATTTCGCTCTGCTTTCCATTCTCATTTGTCAAATCTATTCTTTGATCAAGTTGCTAGACAAATGGAAGGTGCATTCATTAAAGAGGTTGAACGAAGGCATGGAAGGCCCACATTGGAGTCAAAAAATTTGCTTCTAAATAATCAAGCATTGAAAAGTTGACATGACTAATTATTATCTAACCAAATTGTTACCATACTGTATTGTCTAAACATAAGAAATATTTATTGAATGTTTATTTTATGATAATGATTTATCATTGAAATAAGAAAATGGTTTATTTTACTGTTATAAATAAATTATGTGAAAGCAGTTAAACATTTTTATTTACATTTGACCACATTGTGATATTGTCACTGGTATTTTAGGTTTATTATTTGGGCCTGTCGGCACATTTTCTATTTTTCGCATGACTAATAATCCATCTATGACCCTGCCAAATACAACATGCTTATTGTCAAGAAAGTTACACTTCGCACATGTTATAAAAAATTGACAGCCATTAGTGTCTTTTCCACTGTTGGCCATAGACAGCAAGCCTGGTGAATCATGTTTTAATGCAAAGTTTTCATCTGCAAATGTGCTGCCACCATATATACTCATAACACCTGTTCCATCACCCTGAAAATATTTGATAAGTTAGTAAAAAGTGCATGCTCCTGATTATTATTGGTAATGTATTAAAATGATAGAAATGAAATGTATTTAATGGATGATAATAGTTTTGCAATACTTAAAGTTAAATAAATTACACTTGAGGTAAATATTTTAGTATTATACTTACTAACATTTACGAAATCACCACCTTGTATCATAAAATCTTTGATTACTCTATGAAATGTAGCACCTTTGAAACCAAGGGGAACCCCATCTCTTCTATATTCTCCTGTACAAAATTCTCTAAAGTTTTCACTTGTTTTAGGCACAACATCTGCAAAAAGCTCAAAAATCATTCTGCCTATTTCCTGAAAAAAATCACACCATTAGTTGTTTGAACGAATTTTTAGAAGATTAATTCGAGTATATGTTATCTTGGCTCAATCCAAGTAGACATGAAAAATAGAAGTATTTCCGGCAATACATTAAATTCTGTTTAAAACTTACAGTAGTTCCAACGGTTATATCAAAAAACACTACAGGATTGTTTGGGTTACGAAGTTGTGATTGAATTTGGTTCCAAGTAGGCATTATTATTTTTTTATTATTATAGATTTATGTTATATTTGTTGTCTAGGTTTTAAAATTATTTAAAACTAAAAATATGGAAATTTTAGTTGTATTGTTGTTTTATCATTCCCCGCTATTGTATATACTTAAACCTAACCTAACCATTTACAAATATGCATAGACTAATAATATAAACACTACCACAGATTAACATCACTATGAGTTTTTGAATACACTTCTAATTTAAATCTGTACTTCACTCATATTATATTCATTGGCTTTTTTATCAATGAAATAGAAATTTCATTTTAGCGCAATCTTTCGATGAGCTTGGCATCAAGATAAGCAGATGATGCTCCAAAATGAAAAATTTGCGCTATCAGGTAACTTGCGCTATTTTAAAAATAAATAATCAAACATAAGTAGTCTATTATTGTTTGCCCCCGACTTCATCCGCATTTCCTTCGTTTTTCGTAAAAAAAAAGTTGCCTATGTCCTTTGTCCTATGGTTTTGATGGAACAGACAGATTAACTTTCGTATTTTAGTAAGAAAATATAATATGTCAATCTACAATACTGTTGTAAAATTAATTAATTGTTATTAGGGGACCCGGAAGTCATCGCCCTGCCCGGTACGCAACCTACCGGGTCCAATTTTTAATCCATATATATGAGTTTTTTATCACAAGAAACATCATTAAAATCCAAGAAAAAGGACCAATACTGCTAATTTTTAAAAAACGACTGAGTAAATATTATAACCCAAAACAAATTTGTTGTTTTAATATTATTTATTTTACGTCTAAACAGAGAAATAGAATACATTTGTGAAAATATAAAATTTATGGTTAACTGTGATAGACATTAAAATCTAAAATAACTAAAAAAATCTATTTACAGTGTCAAGTAATTGCAATAAAATTACTAATATTAAATCATAAATTCTTAACAAATATTTCGAGTTCTATATCATTTGATTGCATGTTACAAAAATATACATTACACAATAAAATATGGAAGCTTGTGTCCATGAATAAAAAATACTTTAGTGGCAAGAAGTATAAGGTTGAAATCCATAAATAGTTAGATATAAATTCTAAAAATAGAGAGTGTAAGGCTAAAATATAGAGTCATATAAGCAATTTGCCATACTACAACGAATAGCAAACTGCTGTAATGTAACCACGTGTATTGTTCTTGAAACAGTACAGAGTAACATTTTCGAAGCAAGAGAAGGAAGCCCATAGAAATCAATTCCGTTCTAATTCGAATAATTCACGACTGCTGTGAAAGCTCTTTCTAATTCAAAATAAAAACATTTCAAAATGATTTTATGCAGTTGAAATTGGTAGTCATGTAAACGAAAAGTAAATATTTCAATTTGGTAATTCACATTCAATCAATTTGTTTTACAGATCATTGCAAATATTACTGTTAATTTTAATATGGTTTTTTGCATTGGTAGAGATAACTAGTCGTCTCTATGGTTTCCCGATCTACATGGAGAGCTTTAACACTCATTGAGATTACATATTTTGAATCACCAATTATGCACGTTGTACATAATATTTACATGTGCATGTTTGTACTTATATATAAATTATAGTCCAATTACACACTCTTGCGCCATTTACGTCAGCAAAGTCTCACTTTATTAACACAACGGTCCATAAAATTCTTTTTTCTCTTTGTTTGAGTGCTGGTGTCAAGCGGTGAGGGAGAAGTGGGCGAATCATCTAAAATCCCTTCGCAGCTCCGACTTCTACGAGGGGGTTTAGAAATATCTTCACTCGATAGACGTTCTGACACGTCGTTCACTATAACAGGACTTGGTGAAGAAGATTCTTGTGATTTTTCGATAGATGGCTGTCGACTCCGTTTTGGTCTGTAAATGTTTATTCATGTTGAAAATATATTAACTAAAAATGTTTCCTGAAATTTATTTTTCTTTTATTTGTTAAAATTAATTCTTCCAATACTTTTTTAGATTTATTTAATGCTGATTATATAGTAATGAAAATAAGATGTTTTTTAATGATCACTTAAAAGTGAATCTCATTTTGTATTGCGCGTAGAACCTTACCATTCCCCATTTTTATAGAAAACTTGCAGGAGGCAGTTTCCAGAAAGAAGATATTATCAGAAACCTTTTTCCAAATTTGTACAAAAAGCAATGACTTTATATTAACCTGACAGGCGGCAAGGTGTGTAAAGGCTCTAGTCAATCCGCTTTATCGCTGCCCCGGCTTTCTGTGGACTGCATACGTTGGTAATTGGGCGGGCCGCGGCCAATGGCCGCTGTGCCCGGGGTTTGTACGTCACGGCCCCGGAGAGGCCCTTCTAAGCGGTTGGCCAGGTTCGATTTACCTCGGAGAAAACTGTAATCAATCGGACACACAATAAATTAAAAGAAAAATATTGTAAATCTAACAATAATACGCCAATTATATAACAGTTTACCTTTCTAGTTTCTCGACGCACGCGTCCTGATAGTCGTGGATCCACCGGACGCCGTTGAAATGGCAAACCGCTCTCATGTCCTCCGGCAACTCCTCTGGCTCCGGCCATTCGAA
>JAAAKR030080724.1:5382-16732 GCA_010014985.3 Delias pasithoe
CAATTTCAACCCAATATTCAGATGAATAGTAAAAAGGCCTTAATGGAGTAAGAGTAGGAGAATTGCTTGTATGTACAGAATATCCGAATTTATTACTTTAAACATAATGTGTTCACAATACAAATCTCAGATCTAGTTTCAAAAGATTTTCAACTAAATTAATATGAAAAAATCCATACCGGGACAAATCATAGCCTTTTTTATAGCTTGAGGATCTTTCCGCGACCATTTCTGTACTTCTTCATCCATTTTACCAACTTTCGACGGATTCATTGCCCATAAACAGCCTATAAATAATACAAATGTGGGAAGGCCATATGACCATACAGCGAGTTAGTCATTCAAAAAAAAATAATTTAATTCATCTACATTTAACATCGTATTTTTCTCAATAAAGCATTATACAAAAACATTAATAGATTAGTTACATAAGTTAAAGGGTTTGAATCTCAGAAAACAAGTTTTCGTTTGGAAAGACAGTGGTGACAAGGACATACGAGTATCTTTCGCACTTCTTACACACCTTATTTGATGTTGACACGATCAATTGATTATAGTATTGATATAACTGAGTCCCAGAAATATTATGTTACATTTAATTGAAAAATAGATTTCTTACCTTTTCGTTGGTTACCGTTGCTTGATGGCTTCTCGATCTTTTCAAAACATTTATTCAAACTTAGATTATGCCGCACGGAATTCTTCCAACCGTTTGGCGCCGTTTTGAAATATGGAAAATGTTGACTGAAATAAAAGATTTACAATTTAATTAATGTTCAGAATATGTTTGTTAATATTAATTTTTGACAATGTTACACTTACCACATAAAATTATATATTTCGGAAACCGGCAAACTGCCTGTCCGCGAATTCTTGAGCGCCATCGCTATTAAGCAAGAGTAAGAGTAGGCGGGCTTGGGGAACTCGCTCGTCGTCCAACTCTTACTACTAGCATTTACATACTTCGCTTGGCCATCCGCAGTGTAGGACGCCCCGTTCGAGCTTTTAATTAATTGTCTACTATTAGTCAGTGGATTCTCAATTAATATCGTCGCGTGACTCTTGTTACCATTCGCTAAAATTGTCCTAGATTGTTGCGCATCCAATATGTGTATATTGCCTGAGATGATCGTCTTCGCACCGATATGGTGCGATATTTTTGTGCTAGTGTTTATTATCTGACTGCTCCTATTGACCTTAATAATTTCTGATTGATTTGTCTTTATCCGAGTAACGGGCGTCACGGATGCGGAGCTCAGTTTGACATTGCTCGGCTCTAGATCTTTTAACAGATCCTTTACGACATTCTTATCTTGTTTCCGCACGTAGATAACCATCTGAGTGGCTTCCTCGTTTTGTTTTCTCGATGTCTCATCGGGTTCTTGTTTTATTTTAATCGTATTTGGTGAAAACGTTAGATGACTTTTTTCTTCATTCGGACTGGGTGACGTATTGTGGTTTAAATCGTTATTTGCAACTGATGTTAGTAATAAATTCGATGCTTCCTCTTTAACAAGACTTTTCATCGGTGTATCTGCGAATGTTGATGGCATTACTGAATTTGGATTGACCATAACCGCATCCGCCTCGGAGCCATACAAATCTAAGTTTTGAACAAAGCTGGCAGACGTGTTATTCAGCCACGTCGCAGAATTATCTGTGTCCATGTCGAGTAATGGTGGCATTTCAGAGAAATTTAGTCCTAAGGAGTCCTGAAATAAAATTTTTACGTTAACATATTGAGAAATCAGAGGCGACGATACCTTCGATGTACGATTAATTTTATACTAACGGAAAAATCCGTAACGCTGCTCAAATCTGTGGCTATTTCATTTTTTATATCCATATCCAGCATGTCCTGGAGAGAATCCGTGATGTATAAATCCATTTCGGAGTAGCCCTGTAATGAAACGACATGAAAAAGAACCTACTATTTTATTCTGTTTACCAAGTAAATAAAATTATTTAGAATAGTTTGCATATCAAGAAAAAATAATACGATTTATATGTATGCCTTGCCCTAAATTTAATAAATAGGTTATATAATTTCGGTTTTAAAATTTAGCTTCCGTGAGTTTTCCACCTTAGATCCGCGCGATTTTTCATTGCATGAATATAAATAGTTCCCATCATCGTGATGAGACAGTGCGCCGGGATGCCACTAGTGGGAACGGAAACCAGTTTTTGTCTTATGTTGGTGTGCGATGCCCTATTACTGAAGTGTGTAGTTGTTTTTATTGTCGTCTCCTTTACGCTCATTCAAAAACAAAAATTGAGTTAACACCTTCATTAAAAATTTCTATTGTATATACCGTACAATATTAAAAGATCGTGACCTTGTTCCTCTGATAAGCTTTCACGGTGAATAAATGTTTGAAATTGTGGAGTGCAGATACTTCATTGAGCTACTGCAGAAAAATACGTTTCCCCCAGAAGATAATTTGACATTTCAAAAGACAATACAGTAAGTGGAAATCAAATGCTGCAAATAAGGGAGCCTGTATTAAAGTTTTACAAAGACCTAGGTCAACAAAACTATTGTTATTCCAAGAACTATTCCGGATAGTTCAGTATCTACTTATGTAAACATAAAAAGCTTCGCGCTACTAGCCTCGGCGATTCGGGACGTTTTTTGTTAATATTAATTATTGGCTATAAGTAGACGGTGTCTGGTGTACGACAATACACCATTAGCTGTGTTAAATGTTTGACTTTCATCTTCAATAGATAGAAGCGCTGATAACTGCCAACAATAGGAAAACAATTATTTTAAAATTGCTTATAAATTGTACAATATTCACATTATTCATTCCAATAATGTGAATATTGTACAATTTTAAAATGTAACGACAGGTGCACGCTGACTGTTGTTTTGTTACCTGGTCGAATCCTTTTAAAGACAAGGCTACGAAAAGGTGTTCAATATATAACGTTCACGAATAAGTAGATAGGTAGGTAGCTTTTGCTAACAACTTTTAAATATATATTATATTACAGGTTAATCCAGATATTATGAAAACGTTCAGGGGTATTTAATTTGATGTCAAGACATTATATTGGTACATATAATTATTAATAATGTTTTTTACGATATTTTTTTAATGCTATAGCGGACAACGGGGCAGGTGGGTGTCCTATATGAGTGAACACCGCCGCTAATGGACAAACGCACCATAGTTTGAGTATTGGTTGTGTTGCCGGCTTTTTACGCCGCTTAAGCTGCATTTTAAAGGTATATCCGCGCCGATATCCGCACTCAGTCAGCGAAACACAGTAGAAGTACCGTTTTAAGTACAGCTACTGTTCCACGCTGAGTATCCTGTGAGCCCGTGGTATCACTTCGGACGAGCCGGCTCAATTAGTGCGTTATCATAGGCTTCAGCATGGCCTTCCCACGGGTAAATAATCTTCTATTAATGGTAACAACAATGGTAAGTAAAGGAGAATAGTATATAATATAAATAATAATTGAGTGCATTGACAGATAAGACGGCTGGTAGGTATTATCTAAGCGATATCAAAACTGTTTTCATTCCGTTTTTTTCAAAATTGTTTACATTTCCTTATCTTTTATCGGTCGTCTTCTTTCATTAGCACTAACATATCGAATTTCCGCAAATACCATCAAGAATCAATATCTAATTTAAAATATTAATGTCCTATATTCAAGCAACCTCATCAGTAACGAGAAAGAGATGAATCCGATAGGGGTGTCAGAATGAGACAGCGATATACCGAGGGTAAATCGACCCCTAACGGTGTTGCAGCCGCCATAGCTTGCCCTATAACTTTTCGACACATCGCAGGGTTATAGTAAAATATACCAAATATGTAGCTAGTTTAATTTAACTGGAAGCTTTTATTTTTTAATAAACTATATAGAAGTCTTCCCGGATACATTTTAAATTGGCCTTGTTCATTAAGCGTCGGTTTTAAATCATACTTAACAGATACGAAACATATACTCGTATTATGTACATGGTAACATGTGAGCACGTCTTGTAATATGTATAAAGTATTTCATAGCCCGAAAACGTCTGTGTATCCGCCTCGTACGGGCCATGAACCCGCACTTTATTACCAAGAGTTCATCTCGATTACGTTTTATTTACCAACTCTATATAAAACACGCGTGCTAGATACTTCGTCAATTTACTTGGTTAATTGAATACACGATGCACGAAATGAAAAAAACTATGTAAATTCACGAACTGCCTTTATTTGGAAACGGTGATAAACGAGCAGGAGGCTCATCTAGGATAAGCCGTCTGCCGCTCACGGCCGCTCCCAGGCCTGTCAGGGCCGAGGGTGTGTTGCTGGACTGAAATGAGTATGACGTACGAGCATTGTTGCTCCTTAACTATGGATACATGTCCATTAATTTTTCTGTAACAGCTGATCTGATCGGGTCGGATATTAGTTACGATATTGTTGATCGCCTTACCATTATCACAATCCAATCATATCATAGTGCTGTACTTGCAATCAATATTACGTATACGTATTCGAAATATAATCGTAATAAATTAACTATCTATCCAAAAAAGAAAACCTTAAAATAGTTTGAATAAGTTTTTCAGCGATAGAATGGCATGGAGGGGCTTCGTGGAGGCGCCGCGAGGGGCTGTGTCCTCGATCATGACCGCACGAGATCGCCTTGAACTCAGCGTAGTCTACTCACAAATTGCTTGTCTTGACTGAACTATGAAAAGTGATCTTTTTATTTATTTCAATACAAGTATAAAGTGACCATACTCCATGATTGTAGTGAATTTATTTCATCATTTAAATGCAACGAATTTACTTGTCATGTATTAGGATCATTATTTCGGAATTTATTAATTATATACTATATGTGAAGAAGTGATGCACATTATTTGTTATACAATTTTATTTTAAACATCTGCGAGTAATGTGGCAGGTGGGAGTATGTTTAAAACTTATTGGCGCGAAAACTACATGTTTTTCACATGCGCGCGCACTTTGAAAAACCGTATAGATGGACTTGGAAGGGGTTCTGTATCGATTTGGCTCGTCCTTCTTCCCCGCACTACGCTCAGAAGGAGGGAAAATGAAATATTACACGAGCAACTTTTAAACATCTTGTTAAGTCTAGACTAGAAATTATTCAACTTTCCACGAATTCTGATTCAACTTTAAAAAAACTAGATAGAGGTCTTCAATTCGACTAGGTTTTTTTTATCTACTCTTAACTCGTCCGCCGTCAACCACTTTTGGCGACTAAGGTGTCATACGAAAGAGTCCCGTTGCACGGTAATCTCATTTTCTACTTCGAAGTTAGTAGTTAGTTTACAAAATAGTGAAAAAAATGGTTACAAAATCTTAGTAGAAAATTGCTAAATTTCGGGCTATAGTAGGCATTTTAAAGCCATTTAGTGGTAGGTTGATAATTATACCAATTTTTTTTTTCTCTTATAAGATGTTTATTAAAACACGAATTAGGTTAAAACCATGATTCAAATTTCTAACCTCAGCTAAAAAATGCAAGGACTAAAACTATGGTAGATGCTAAGGACTGATAGAATCATCGAAAAATAAATAGGTGCAGATATATTTCTTTACCCTGACTTCCCAAATTATCAAACGAAATCATAAGCCGTTTATAAGTTTTCATAACCATTTCCATCGTAGTTTGACGTTAATTTTCGCGATTAGTTCAATAACCCTAATATGTACGAGTCAACCTTGAAGGCCATTTTAATTCTCAATATATTTTAAATCTTTATTTTAAATCACGACACGTTGTGTCGTAAGAAACACGTGAACTTGTAGACGATTTAAGAAACCTTTGTAACCAAATATCTCAAAAATTACTGAAAACCATCTCACGTTTTTATTAATTGTAGCTAAGAAAACTGTATGATTTCTTAACAAAAATAAATCTAATTCTTATAGCATCTAATATCCCAGAAAGACGTATGAAATGTATAAAACCTGTTTTTTTCATTAAATGCACTGTTTGAACCTTATATATCACTATTAAAGATAGACATAAAACAAGATGCATAAATCCTATCTATAGGTTTCGCGGTTAAGCCGGTCCAATTAGTACTAGATTTGATGCTTATATTAAAAAAAATATTAGATATTTTATTAGTGGACACATAATAGTAAATGTAATTATGTTAACTGAATACAGATTGACTTTTTCAGAATTAAATATTTCTACTTCTTATATGATTGCTTTATAAAATAATAATCCCAGTTTAGAATCTTAATAAAGTTTGTTTTTATATCTTCTGATCAAATCAGGAAACTGCTTTAAAGTTCGAAAATCAACATTAGGGGAGTGTTAAAAACTGATGCAACACAGGTGCGAGCAGTGCTGGTTACAAACACATACACAGCAATGGTAGAAAGGCACGCACACTTGGAAAAAGTTGCAGCTCTAGGTAGCAGACCCTATAAAAGAATGCACTCTATCAACAGAGCAATGATAACAGTTATACAACATTTCATCTTATAAGAATTTTATAATATCTTGCATAATGTCATTGACTATTTTCAAGTGATATGGCGTCCAAAATCGATATGGTATTTCATTGATTATCATATACAATATAATATCTAACGAATATAACTCCCTTTAATTATGAGTGATGTCTTGTTGATATTATTGCCAGATCTATTGCTCTGTGTCAGAACTAACACAACTAAACGATAACGCGTATACCCTTTTACTAATCACTCACACATTAACATAATGCACTCATTGTTCAGCGTTTAGAAATTCTTGTTTGATCCCTGACTGTGGGAACGATCGTAGCTTATAAGCAAAGTGGACGAATTGGACGAACAGTAATTATAGTGGCAGTTTATAAGACATCTCGCTTCTAATAATATATTATAAAATCATTGATATGAATCTATATAAAAGCACTGTAATGTTTGTTATGAATACTATTACGTGAATAGTTTATAACATTATAAATATGCATGGTTTCTTTTACATATATAAGTAAAATATTAGGTTTTGCTTATTATTTGAAGTATATCGGAACTATCATACTATAGTCATAGGTAGTATAATACGTTTACTAAACATCGTATGTACCTCTGATTACTACAAAGAGTAATAGTAAGTTCATTGACGGCGGATGAGTTCTACTATAAATATTCTTTCTTGGAAGTGAGATAGTAGAGGAAATACATAAATTAGTAATGAAATATAAAAAGTTTATGAGTTTTTGATTTTCTTGTAAATAATTATTGCTTTTATTATAAAATAGTACAACTAAAATAATAATACGGAAACATATATATATACATATCTCTTTTGCACTCGTCATCAATGAATGGCATTGAATGAGATAGAACATGTTGACAAATCGTCCGTTACAAATGTTATTTCTTTGGAGTATGATGTGAACTAATCAAGAAGTCCAATAGTAAATAGCTTCAACCTAACTTTTGTCTCTCATTAATTACTTTACAAGGCAGCACTCGGATTTAGATTACAGGATAAAAAAAAGTTTTTGGTCGATTACTACGTAGGACTTGTCAACCATCTAATTCGTATCTAGTTAACGAATAAGAACATGGTTTCCCGCCATATATTTCTATGATTGATTCATTATGACGAATTATGTTGGCAAAAATACACGGAGAAGAAAACAGGATCAAAATAATTTTAATAAGGCGGAGTAATTTGTGGAATGACATTAAAAAGAGCGGGACATCTTACTTTCTCGTCATGTATTATTATTTACATTCCATCATTGGGTATTTGGCTGAATCTTTAACTTACCGAATATTTACTAACATAAATATCCTTATGCACTATAGAATAATCCTGAATTTCACACATTTACGTTATTATTGTCATGAATTTGACAAAATTACACCACTCACTCCATAGACCACAATGTTTTACTTTACTAATATCTGAAAAGGTACACAAAGAATGGCTTCCATTACTATTGGACGATTTTGACCACGTGATAGCAAAACAACACATTCTATTGGAGCAAATTAACCACGACAAAATGTCGAATGTCAATTGAACCATTTCTAAATTAAAAACCTATGGATCTTACATTATAAAAGTTTGATTGATTTATATTTATCAAAATATAAATAATTAACAGCCTTTCCATTTTCTTCGAGTACATTTTAAACGCTGGAATACTTACCATTTCAAGTTGTCGTGTCACAAAACAACATGGCGGTTTGTTTACACCGGCATGAACAGGCGAAAAGTATTTCAGATATTTAGAAAAACATTTCTCTGTTTTAAAAATAACATTTGAATGCCAATAATAAATTTTATTATTATTTAAATTAGTTTTAACATATCTTTTTCCTTTTCATACAAAACAAAAGACAGAGAGAGTAAGCTAATATAGTAGCAACTAGCGCCATCTAGTTTGATGACAATCATTACGACAATGGCGGGATACAAAAATAATAACTAAATATATGAATTAACAGTTCTAACGAAGCCGATTACTTGATACAATTAATAATTATACAAACATATAAAAGGATCTGGAATGCTTTGAAAATTCTACATAGATTAGATATGAATTTGAAAGGATAAAAATACATTAAATATTAATACAACACAAAGTATCAGAAAGCCACGTAAACCAGTAACAAACAAAAAAAGCCTAATGGAATAAATACATAACAGGCGGATTAAATAGTAAGACTTAGAACTAAAACTTAGACAATTTTGTTTTTCTTTGTTTCTTGTACTGCTCGTATGTGCCCAGCCGTTGAATTTTATTGCATAAATGATTTTCTCTGAAATTAACTACATTGTTACTGGCTTGGGCCACAAATTTGGTCTCCGTCGGAAGAACATTTATTTTAAACGTAGTTGTAAATCCGTGATTGGAAGAGAAGCTTGAAGGCACTGTGGGTAACACTTTAGGAATATTTTTTTTCGATTTTTTCCTTTGTGGTGAATCATCATTTAAATATATGCTTTCTTCCAGATAGTTCGAAGGCTTCATTCGTCTGGAGTCCTCGACTATAAACTGACTGGTTGATATAGCCTTCGGTTTATTTTTTACTTGTATTTTTGGCTTATCGGTTAGCTGAGCAATAACTGATACTGGTAAGCGAGGAATTGTCTTTTGCCTCATTGGTTGTACCTTTGAAATAAAAATATATTGATATTTGTATACCAACTTTAGTAGAGATCAAACAGTTAAAAAATGAATAAAATGAATTGTTAAGATAACTAGAACGAAAGGAAAAATAATCAGTAAATTTTAATTTCTTTAGGTGCTTCAAATGCTGTAGCTTTAAGTTATAAGTTAATTTTGAGTATATGTATACAAAATAAAACAAACCTTTTCATGTTCGTCATCTTCTCTGTCTTTTCGTTTTTTATTTTTCTTGATCACAACTCCTGTAAAAATATTATCATATAAATGACCAAATTAGAAATAGCTATTCTATTTCCGATATTTTTCCAAGTCTTAATTGATTGATTTTAAATAATATTTATTTAAAATTTCATATTTTATTATGATTAAAATAATAATTTTTTACCCTCAATACTTCCACAATTATCAATAACTTTTATTTTTTTCTTTTCATTGCCATGAAATAGCAATTTTATGTTTCCTGAAAAACAATCATAATTAGTTTTTGTTACTTGAAGATATTTTAGTAAAAAATCTATGTATGAGTTTACCAAAACATGTTGATAACATAGGAGCTTAAAGCAAAAACATTGATCCAAACTTTTAATTTATTGTTAAATTCTTGAAAACTGGTTTACAATATAAATCTATATACCTTGAATCTCTTCTGTTGAGACAGTCGGGGATCTCGTCCGCTTCTTCTTGCTATCAACCTCTGAACGACTAGGCCCACCTAAAATATACAATATTAAATAGCAGATGTCTAAACTATTTGACAACCATTAAATATGTCCTGAACATCCAATAATATATTTTTAATGTGCTACAACACTACAGCCATAACAATAATTTATTCAATATGTAACTTCATAAATATTCAGTTAAAGTGACTTCTGTATAGGATCCCTTGCATTATATATTGGTCATAGTAATTGTATTTTTTATATATGATATGAATATATTATTTTTAATTACTTTCAACATTGTCAGTAAGTGTTTCCATCATCTCTTTTTTCTTTTTCTTGGTTATTTTCGATGTTTCTGCCATTGGTATATCTTCTTTTGGTTTGTTCTCACTGGATATAACTGTAAAATAATGACAATGCTATAAAAATGCAATTCAGATATTTAAGACTTCACCCCTTATATAATTTTCCTGAATATAATATTAAAATCTAGACAGTTGGTGCTTCTTGAAGTATTATTATTACAATTTTTATATGCTTTTGGAGATTAAGAATCGGTAATAGTTTCTTGAAAACATAAATTGCAATCAATATATCACTGAAATAATTATACCTTCAACATTTTCTCCCTGTGCGCCAGACAACTTTCGTTTCTTTTTCTCTTTTGTATCAGATGAGACCAGCTCTTTACTTATTTCTTCTGTTTGGGTTTCTAAAAGTAATAATTAAAGTTAAATCATTTAAACCCCATATTGTATTTTATATATGCAGTGAATATTATATTTGAAAGATTAAATTCAATTTTTCATACCTTTAATTCCAGCTTGTGATTCAGACAATTTTTGTTTTTTTTTCTTCAAACTTTTAGATTTTTTTTCACTTGTTTCTTCATTTATCACACCTGCAAGCATGAAAAGCAGATAAAGGAAACAAGGCTTTTTCGGTGAACGAGTTCACTGAGAGGAAGTGAGAAAATTCAAATTAATAAACTATTTCATAAATTCGTATCTAGGTTAGATTTTTCTGAAACTAGAAGCTGATTTGTATAGTAATAATATAAAGATACTATGTATAGTAATTATATACTCATGGTATGGTACCTATCAATAATTAATAGGATGCGATTATTATATTGCATAGCTGCCAAACAAAAATGATGACCTCTTCTAATGACGAGCCCAGGTTTGAAACTTATTTGAACGAGTTTTTATTTTATTATAAAGAAAAATTAATACGACTTTATGTTACCTTGTATTATTGGCGAGTCGGATAATTTTAGCTTCTTACTTTTGGAGAGAAATCTTATAGAGGTCTCTTCATCACTTATAACAATTCCTTGTATCGGTGAAACTAAAACAATATCATTGTTAACATATCTTAACATGAAAACAAAAAAATCTTATTTTGACTTGTTTCAGTACCTTCACTCTCAGATAACATTTTATTCTTATTTTTGCCACTTTTATGCGTTTTAATATTCGTAGAATTCAGCTCTTTGAAGATCTTTTCTTCTTTTGGTGGATCTAAAATAACCAATAAACATACATA
>JAAAKR030080901.1:1914-12259 GCA_010014985.3 Delias pasithoe
TAAAAATCGGGTTGTCCGTAATATAATGTTTTAGTAAATGACAATTTGTAGGTAAATATTTAACAGAAAATTGTATATACAAGAAGAACATTATATAACCCGTAGAACATTATTTATTCACATTACGCCAGCATTCTGAATTATATAAATAATATACCTACCATAAATACGACGCCTTATGCACTGCATATGTGAATAAGAATAACACAAATATAATCTGCACTCCAGACTTAGTAAGAATTATTAAAAAATGTCAGCAGGAGGTCTTTACTGCATACTCGTATAACCGTGTTTTATGCAATTTTCGGCCATACGATCTGATAACGACAATACAGAATTGCAAATTATAATTTTATAATTGGCCTAATCTATGCAATCTTGTAACTTTTTTTTAACCCGGTGGCGAAAGGTCAAATCTCGAATTTTAAGATAAATGTGTTCTATGTCAAGAATATTCCAAATTTACAAACATAGCGAATGTAAAAAGTGACGTAGGTATGTAAGTATGCGAAGGTTTTTCCATTACAGCATTGAATTTCATAGCGGATGTTATGAAAGTGTTGTGTTGGTATCGTCTATGTAACTTCATTTGATAATACGTCAAAGGAATCTATTAGGTGTCTGATGTCCTTTTGATATGTTTGTCATCATAATAGATTCTAAGAAGTAGTGCGAATCAGATATTATCTACAATAATATAATGTAATATAGCTAATATAATATTATACTTCTATATTAAGCGTAATTTTGTATGTTTCATCGTTTTTTTGTAAGACGAGTACGATATTATTTAAATTGTATCTAGTTAAATAGTAGATACAATTTAAATAACCAGCTGCCAGCAGAGGTATTTCCAAACCAGTACGATTAGGGGACCTTCAAAGAAAGAGCGTATCTATCCCTCAAAGGCCGGCAACTCACCCGCGGCCCTGCAAGTGCTGGAGATATCCATGAATGGAGAACCGCTTATCCTAGGTGAACCTCCTCGTTTGCCACCGTTTCCATAAAAAAATATGCGGAATGATACGGGCTTAAAAAATACCAGCGTGAAATGGTTTTTTTTTTGGTGTAGCGGGCAATGATGCAGGCCTGTCTCTTCTATGAATAATAGGAGTACTCATGAACACCCGCAACAATCCACGCTTGGGTTGTGTTTTACGCCAGCTTTTTACGCCACTTTAGCGGATTTAAAGGCCTTCGATACCCTCACTCACTCAGCGAAACACAGTACAAATACTGTTTCGTGGTGATTTCTCGGTGCGGGCCCAATTAATGCAGTAGCATATGCTGCAGTTCCCGGTCCGAATAAATTATAAATTTTTAATCGGGCTCGGTACCTCTCGCTTCGTGGACAAGTTTGTTATTAAGAATTATTTTCGGGAACAACTTCTAAACACATTTCTTTTAGGGAAAAACTAAGATTTTTCGAGAGCATAATTGTTTTCTACAACTGTCATTTCAAATTGTCTTGAATTTTTTAAAAGGCGTATAAAAACAGGAATTGATTCCCTTTTTAAAAGCTTGTTGAAACATTTAAAGTACTTATAAAAAAGGTTAACTGCCTTCAGATACGATTCAACGCAAACAAAGTAGCGTGATAAAGCAACTTAGAGCCTATAGGTTATTACACGTGCGCCTATTGTAGTAAAAGGTTAGCAGCATGAGTGGTAACTCGATGAGAGGATGTTCCACATTCAGAATGAGGACATTGTGACTTTGTACTTACATTATGATACGATATATTACTTAGTTACCTAAACATAAGACTACATATAGTAAATAATCTTTTTGGAAAACTTAAACTAGATAAGGTTTTTAAAATAAACTATCACTTCATTTTTTTAGATAATTGTAAACAATATTTATATAGATTCAACGATTTTATTATTAAAAAAATAGTCGCTTACATTAGGATTTAGGTACTCTAATTTTACGAGGATATAAAATAATGGTCAATTATCTCATAAATTTAATCCTATTTCGGGTGCAAGGATCATGTTTTGGAGGGTCAATTTGCATGTGGCGATAAAATGTTGAACTACTATAATAACTATACGTAGTTATCAGTGATTGGCTTAATTAACAAACGCCTGATTATTATAGCGAGCAAATTAACTTATCTGTGAATTAACTTTCCCTAAAATTATTTTTTTTTACAAATACAGATTGAATGATAGATGATATTTTTAAAAATGTAGGTGATATAAATAATTTAATTTTTTCATTTCAAGTGTCAATTATACTTGTTTGGATTGTTCATATTTAGGCTTTTTAAAATTTTATGAGCATATTAATAATCTAATGCGGTAAACATTACTAGTTTTTAAGTTAAAAACTTTTTGTTTGTTTATAAGATATTTTTCAGAAAGCGCCTTATTGTAAAATTTTTCAGTAGTGTTATACCAACACGTTTGTCAGAATAAGATTTCCGTAATAACGAGGCCCTCAGCAGCCTCTTACGAAAGCTTTAGACATTTTTTGTCCTTGGCCTGCCATTTCCTCTGAGGTGCGGTCATGCGATGTACCTGTTTACTCAACTAGGATGAAATTGTACACTCGACCCCTTTAATGAGGCCTGAAATGCACCAAAATAAATTCGCGTATAGAGAGTTAATGTCTACCCTCATTCCCTTTAGAAATGGTGTTTCTTTTGAATGTTTTAGTTTACGAGTACTATAGTGAGTTCTGCATAGAGACGAACAAAAGAGTTCACAATGTTTTGATTGAAATCATAAGAGTACCTACATATAAGACTTTAACATAAGTTTCTACTTCTTGACTAAGAAAGGCTTAAACTATGAGTTTGGTTACTTTAGTTAGTTCAAATATTAGATCTTAAATACGTATGTAAATGCAAAGACATCGTAATTATTATCTTTAATGAAAGATATAGAATAGATCTACAAGTGCTATTAAAGCTTAAAGCTTCTATTAACAACGGAGTATATGGAGATAATTGCAGATGCAAATGACCGCAAATAATGAAATTGTAACACAATTATCGCAATGTGTCATTCATTGATAAAGAAGATTGTTATTATAAAAATGTAGCTAGGTCAACTATTATTCTTCGAATGTAATTGTTACTATTTATATGTATATACAATAGAGTAATAAGTACTTTTTTCCACTAAAATAGGTAATACGTTAATATGTCAAAAGATTTTCAATTAATAATAAAACTAATCAAAAATATTTATAAAGGCATATGAAGTCATGATAAAACAACGTTGTCGTATAACTTAAATGCTAGTTAAATTATATATCCGTACCTTATAATGAAATTCGCCAATGTTACCAAAACACGCACATGCATACGTACTAGCGGAGGAACCGACCCCCGCGCACTAAGAGGGATCGCAACGTTGCCGTGAGGTGGCGTCCTCTGTTCCTGTTCAATGCATCGATCGAAATTACTACCCTGGGATTTTAGACCTTGCTGACATTCAGAATTAAGGATCACATTCTATTGGTCACATCCCTTCAGCTGACGTAAAACGATTGGGACACATTGAAGCGCAGATTTCTTGTTGGCCTCGGACAATAGGTACTCTTGGGTTATGTCACACAAAAACACAGGATTCTAAACAAACAACTTTATTTTAATAAGAAAATTTAACATCTAAAATCACAACAGCTGTACGTTTCTTAATTATCTAAAATTATTTAATTGAATGTCAATTGTCACCATTTTATAAAAGTTTAATATAATAAATACAATTTTGTACATATCAAATATATGATATGCACATATTCTCTCTCAATAATTAGTAACGAAATTATATGAACAACTCAAATTTTATATCTGCTGTTCCATTTTAAATAAAACGATGTTTAAATAAATAATTATTTTAAAATAGAACCCGTATTCCAAACTTCATAAGAAAAACTATTTCAAAGGAAATGTGTATTCACATACGAGATACGTCCAATAATATATTACGTGTTAATCATAAAACGTCCTAGTTTTTAACTAACAACATTTTTAGTTTCGGCGTTTAGTATTTTTTCTAGCCTTTACCAGTTATGCCAAAAGTCACTATCAGAGCCGCAATATAAAATATTCTCTGATAAATATAGTGATTATTATACTAGATATAAATTATCAACATTGGTCATATTATTATGCAATCCTATGTAAAAATAAGATGTACCTTTTCAGAAACTACAATAATAACAATTTTCACAAAGCTGCTTTATATGATATTAAAGTTAATTCAAAATCTACAGATTATAAAAGCACGTTATATTATAGCAAAAATACATAGCAGAAACTACACGTATGAAGTTTTTATCGCTAAGTCTGATAAATGACATTAATATTCCAATATTATGGTGAAAATACTTCCTAATACTGGATATATTTAAACTACAGCTGTACTAATTTAATAATTATTCTACAAAAAATGGTTAAAAACAACAGTTATTGTACTATTTATTACAGAGTCCTATTCGCACATTTTAAACAAATATGAACTTTAAGACAATCATTTTTACTTAGCTTTTTAGTCGTCATGTCTTTTTATACATATTACGTTATAATTAAAGAATTAATTTCGGTGAGTTCGATATCTTTATATTGTCTGATTACAAGACGCATGAAGACAAAAATGTGAATGTTATTTAAAGTTTACAAAAGCCTTCTAAACATTATTTGAAATACAATCGTAACGCTATAATTAGTAATGCTCATAATTTGAGTGTGGTTCTATTAAATTTATCTAAAATTGTGCAGTCGATTTTTTTAAAAAGGATTCCTATGTTTGATTAATATTACCACTATATAATATATTTTCACACAAATACATTTATATAAAAGGGGATATTTAGTTACATGATCTATAAGTATATTTAAATATTAAAAGTTGTTTAAAATTTACCATAAAAAATAAACAAAAATCATAAAATTTTCCTAACTACATCATAACCAATAAAAAATTATAAAAAATTCAAATAGCCTTTTGGATCTAATAGTAGCACCATAATATAATGGTTAGTCAAAACGTTTAATTTAATAATATTTAATGTTTCTAGCATTTAAAAAATTACATCAGATAGGTTCTAGCTCATACAATATATATATATATATATATATAAATATAGGGCGATCAGTACTCTATATGTGCCCCTATAATCATAACAATGACTTATTCCTTCTACACATTAAAGTTTTCCAAACATATTTATGCAAATTTAGGTAAAGAGACCGCGTTTTTTTATTATGGCCTAATCTTTACAACGCTAATATATTTTGGTAATAAAGATTGTCATATATACATTTTATTCCAAGCTCTGCGCTATTGTTAAAGCAATAAATACTTAATTGCAAAGCAATATTCAACTAAAAGCTGAAAATACACTAACAAAGATCGTTTTGACCAGAGAGTGATCTTGCTCTGTATAGCACGATCATATTACTACAATTTTTTTTTCAGAAATAGGTTTAAAAAATTCGTATTACGAAGCATTATAGGATTCTCAAAAAATTGATATAATATGTAACTCCTGCTAAGGAGCCTTTAATTCAGTTAATATACTCGGTTCGAGAATGACATCACTCCGTTTCACGATACAGAGATTCATCTCAAATTTAAATTCATAGTTGTATAAACTAAGAAAATTACTATAATGATATATGATAGATTCGATTGATGTGAAAACAAAAGCTACATAGCAGAAGTGCGCCTTCGTGTTTTACGCGACATAGGTAGAAGATATATTTTGTGGCCAGAACTTCTAAGCACGTTTAAAGTTAGGTGTCGACCGGTCATAACGGGTGCAAGACTTGGCAGAGCGGTGGCCAATAAACGCGAAAAGCGTTGAGCGAGTGCTATAAGTCCGTTTCCGTCCATTGCTAGTCTCCGCGGTGTAAGCGCCGAGCCGCAGCTGTGTTCTGCCGGTACCACCACACCTGTAGGTACTTGACGTTATAAATATGCACAGAATATCAGTGTGAAACAGTACTTGTATTTTGCTTCGCTGAGTGAGTGAGCATTTGAAATTACAGTGTTAAAGCGGCCTAAAAAGCCGGCAACACAATTAAAGCATGGACAGTGACACGCTTGTCCATGGGTGGCCGTGATCTCTTACCATAGCGGAGATCGGTCTGCTCCGTTGTCTGCTATACCATAAAAAATGCTAGACACAGGGTGATACTTTAAGAAAAATTTTAATATTTTAATTGTAGCATACTGAACTCTATATATGAAAACAATAAAAGATTTGTAGTATATATAATATATTTTTGTGTTCATGAATTGTTAAAATATTTTACTCACTTGTAACAGAATAACAGCATCTAAGGTGACCTGCAAGCTACCACAGACCCAGAATTGTGTTGGTGCTTCTCTTATCACAAAGTAAGCTGTCTTGAAGACGTCACCACATGTCCACATAATCACCATACTTATACTGAAATTTGAAATAGTACATTTTAAATTAAGGTAGTTTAATAGATGCTAATCCACTAAAATTGAACAGTCGCAATAAAATTTTATAATCTTTCGCCTTCTGAACCCTGGACAATCTATTGCAAGATTCAAAAGTCTAATATTCAGCTAACTGAGCTCTAAATGATTCATTCTAGTACTGTGTTAACTTACGTAAAAAAAAGAAATGTTAATATCAAACTGTTATCGTTCAAGAATGGTCATAAATTATTTTAATGAGATAATAATTCTAACATTATTAACGGGGTCACACTACGTTTGACGTGTATATTTATATACAATAATTTTACTGTAATTTTCAACAGCCATCAAAACAATTTTGAAATATGACCGATACACTTAAGAAATTGTATTACCTCATTCCTTCTGTACTTTTATTTTGGAAATTTTTACAAATCTGGGGTGCACCAAGCATTGCCTCTGTGAATAAAGCTAGAAATCCAACAAATTCAACAAACGGCGAAACGTCAATTAATAAATATGTGATAGCTGCTCCTAGGACAGAGAAGACTAGCATACAATCCACGTAACTCTGGAAGTCCGTCCAGGCCCAAAAATACTTTCTGTCCATATCTGAAAATAAACATAATTTTACTATTTTCATACAATTAGCAACATTTGCACATGTTGTTAATTTGATCATGTATAAATGTAAGTATTTAGTAGGAAATGTCATGCATGTTAGAAAGATAAGATTACATAAATATAAATACAGTGGTCAATGCTCTGCCTGCTGGTGAGATAGTAAATAGTTCCACTTAATTTTATCAGAGAAATGAACTAAAATACTATGTTTCAGTTTGGTGGTACTAACAAAAAACCCTTATTAATATTACTATAACCAATGTTGTTATGAAAAAATAAATAAATATTGTAGAATATAACAGATATCTTTATATTACTATTTTAAATAACACCACATGCTGATAGCTAAAAAAATGGACAAAAATAATTAATAAATGGCAATATACCAAAACATGATATTATATAAATCCAAAGTTAGAAGCGTGTACATCACAGGTTGCTGCAACAAAAATGATTGATGAATGAATATTTAACATATCACTCTATGCATTCACTCACCACAGGACCACATGACTTACCATAGAAGCGACGTGGCTTCTCTCCAGCAGTGACTCCACTCTGCTGGCCTAACCTTCGGGCCGTTTCATCTGGTTGAGCTGACCCATTTATACAACACAATAGTATATATAACATGAATATTGTACCTAATTTCACCAATTACCCAGCCACCAAACAAACATAAAATAAATATTAAGAAAATAATAATACAATAAATAAATATCAGAAGACAAAATTATACAATAAAAAGGTAAACAAAAACTTGTTAGTGGTAAAAAAAAGAAATTGGGTGAGATTTTCCATGTTGTTATGTGTTTATTAAAAGATTATTGTAGTACATCAAATAATAGTAGTAATATATTTTTAATTTAAACAAAATGAATAACGAGCAGTTTAAAACCAAGCTTATAAAATTATTTTCTAGCTTTATTAATTTTAATAAATAAAATACCAACCTGTAAAAATTCTTTCACGGGCTCTTATTATCTGGTTCTTTTTGCGAACAGTTACACATAAATGAATCATAATAAACATAGTTATGTTCATAACAATGCTTTGTATCAAAAGAGGTATTTTATATCTTTTACCAAACCTGGAAATGTCACATAAAGGTGATATAAAGCTAAATTGAATTAAAAAGTAAAATTAACTGTAAATACATACCAAAACAGGATTCTCAATGTGTTAGCTATCAAAAGGGTTAAGCAAACATATAAAGAAAACCCTTCTGCGTCTTGAGTCTTCTTTATTTGTTTGTATTGTGGTATATAGGGTGCAACACCTCCAATGATCATAGCTCCATCTGCACCCCAGCCAACAATGTGTCCTACTGTTAGCCCTAGTTCATCTGATATTATCCAATCCATGATTTTTGAGCCTCCTTTTTACTTTAATGATTTTAATTTGACACAAATTTAATATTTTTTTCTATCCATGACATATTTAATATTAAATTTAATAATTAACATTTTATTAAATAACATATTTTTTGATAATCTAAGTGCGTGTTAGAATAATACGCATTTTGTTAAAAATAACTTGCAATTAGTATTTATTAAAAACATCTGTATTACTTTTTAAATTAATAAATAAAATAATTTTCGTTTCGTTTTTATAAAAGTTAGACGTTTGGTTGCTCAAACCACATAACCAGTGCAGATATTCGTGAGATTTTTAATAGAAATTAGTAGAACCACATAAATATGAATAAATAAAACTCAAATTAGAGAAAATGTAGCTTTTAGAGTACAATCACAACACAACTTAGGAAAATGAACAAGTCAAATTACCATTTATAGCATAGATAACAAATGTAAGTAAATTATCAAAGTCTGGAATATGCTAACTATCAAATTAAAACGACGTATTGAAATTGTTTAATGGTGGTTATTTGTCAAATGTCTTTCAAATAATACTACACAGATCTGTTATTAATTAATCATAATAAATGGTTTTTTAACCAAAAATTAAAATAAATTTGAAGTTCTTTACAATTAGATTTTCAATGTGTTCTTAAATTGTCATATATATGATGAATCTTTTATCTAAAAGTCTGTTATTAAATCGATGCAGCAATTCGATTCCTAGGGCATTGCTTGGCATACCGAGAAAAAGCGAAATTCGGTGGTATTCAAATAGCAAAGAGGCTGGTTTGACAAAATCTCGTGGTGAAAAAGTTGATGTTTCTACGGACGTCAGGCCAATTGGAGAAAAGGTTAAAGAGGCTACAAAAACAGCATCATACACAGGCATAATAATAGCCGGTGTAGGAATTACTGGCGTTATATTTTATTATGTCTTTAGAGAATTATTTTCAAGTAATAGCCCAAACAGTATATACTCTGTAGCTCTTGAAAAGTGTAAAAATGTGAGTATTTAATTAATTTAATGTTGTAGATTTCACATGAAATATTGTAAATAACAAATATTATTGTAGGATCCAAGAGTTGAGGATGCTCTTGGTGTACCAATTAAAGGTTATGGAGAAGAAACAACTAGACGGAGACGTACACATGTAAGTCATGCTGTTTATGAGAAGAATGGAATCAAGCATATGAGAATGAGGTTCTATATCAAGGGAATAAGAAATAAGGCTGTTGTGGAATTAGACATGAAGCAGGTAAAAGATAAAAAGTTGTTTTTACTGAAATATTTGAGGTGAGAAATTTCAATAAATTCTTGTTTGTCTGTTTGCAGAATAATTATGGAAATTATATGTGCCGATACTTACTTGTACAGCTTGATGATTATACTGGCAAAACTTTCATTATTGAAGATAATAGAGCTGAGTTAGATGAAATAGCAGGGATTGCAAGTCAATTACCAACATTAACCATGACTCAGTGAACCCAGTGGCAAATGTTATAATTTATTAGTTAAAAGTTAGAAATGTAAATAAAATGTACATAAAAATATTAAAAAAGTTTTTATTACCTTTTCTTCATCCAACATAATGATTTTTGGTAGTTCAAGTTAAAATGTGTTCTTTGGCATTTTCTATGAGTTGAATTATTCATTATTAATCTTTCTCCATGGAATGAGTTCCCATGCCATAACAAGGCGTTTGCTAAAGACAAATCTTTTGATCTTATTAAAAATCCAATAAAAAACTAATACTAATGATAGATATTGAGGCCAAGCCCACTTAATTTCTTGCAATAAACTGGGAATATAATTAATCTGAACTTCAGATATTTTTAAAATTAATTCTATATCCATAGTCCCTGTGTAGCCATGCTGATTTTTTACAAACATGGGTTTTACTTGTGTTAGAACTGAAAAAAGAACAATAATATTAAGATAAAGGTAATATA